>PYSP01000083.1:77203-123935 GCA_003049395.1 Pseudohalonectria lignicola | reverse complement strand
CCCCCCCCCCCCTTTTTTTTTTTTTTTTTTTTTTTTTTTTTTTGTTTTGGGGGGGGGGGGGGGGGGGAACATTGGCGTTACTGCTCAGGGATGGGGGTTTCATAATGTAGAAGGCATCTTAAAGTTCAGGAGCAGTTTTGATTTTCTACAATTTGTGTTGTGTGATGTTCATCATTGCTGGGGATCTTTTTCTTTTAACTCCCTTTCTTTCCCCCTTTTTCTTTCTTTCCGCTCTCTTCATAGTCTCGTGTCCTCAGTCAGGGGTATCTTGAATTGAGTTGGGCATCTCTGGTTAGAGACGAGATATTGTAACACTTTTCTTTTCATCTTACATGAGAGGGGTTTACCGACGAACACACAACAGCACAACCGCCTAGGTCGATTTCAACTGTGCTGGTTGCGTCTGTGCCTGCGCCTTCGCCTGTGAAATCATCGCCGCCTCTGTCTTCATTTCATTAAGCAGCTTCTGAAGCCCCTTGGCCAGACTCGCCCTCTCCTCCTCATTGCTCAGCCCGCTTGCAGCCCAGCGTATCCGACAGCTGCTGTCAACCAAGTATATGTAAGCGACCTTGCTGTTGAGCAGGCCGATAGACTCCCTGATATTCATCGGCATGTCGGTCCTGACAAGAAAGTACTTCTCCCAGTCGGCCGGCCCGCCGATCCTCCTCCTCAGGGAACCCATAAATAGTTGGATCACCCACGCCTTGAGCGTGTTGTCCTCGTGGTTGATTTGGACGAGCTGCGCTACCTCCGGGTTCGCGTCCAGCACCGCCCGCAGCGCCGGGTTCGCCCTGTCGGAGATGTGTGTCTGGGCTTGCCTTTCGGCCCAGGCGCTGCTGTAGAACGTCACCACCGAAGCCTTCCCCAGCAGTGTCGGCGTCGTGTCGCGCGGCTTACGGTCCTTCTTGGATAGAGTACGGCCGAAGAGGTTGGGGAAGAAGAGTGATAGGTCGGCGCGGAAGAGCCGGGGTGGTGCGAGAAAAGACTTCCCCTTGTGCCACTGCATGTTGTGCCAGTCGCGGTAGTAGGGGCGAGCCATCTTCGCCGTTCTATAGATACACACAGCAGTAGCAAAGAGGAGACGCGGCAAGGGTCAGTACAGTTCGCTTCCCTGTTGTCAGGAGAACAGGCGGCTAACATCTGCATCTGCTCGTCATCCAGAAAGACCATCAACTCACAGATCCTTCCTCTTGGCCACGTGCTTCTCCCAGTCAGCAAGGTCAGCCCTTCGCTGGCGCAGAGACCGCGAGTCCTTGCCAGTGTTCTCACCCGGCTGGGGAGGGTTGGGCATGCCGATCGGCCGCGCCAGGGGCTTGGGCACGAAGGTCGCATCCGAGCGCTTGCCGTACGACCTTGGCGCATCACCGAAGGGGCTTGGGGCCTCCTGCAGGTTCGCCAACTTATCTTGGGCTAAGGGGGCGGGCTGGACTGGAGGAGGAATCGTTTGTGGTTGTTGCAGCAAGGCCGAAGTCTGAGCTAGCATTCGGCTCCCTGATGTCGAGAAGCCTCGCCATCGGCACAGCAGGCAGGCGAGTGGCTGCCTGCTGACTATTACTCGTGGCCTCGGAATCATCATAGTTGCTATTGGGGTCCACGAAACACCCGAACTGGGAGAGATTTTTTGAGATGCAATCGGGGCCGGCGCTCGGCGCAGTTGCAGTTGAAAAAAAATTCCCGTCGCTTCAACGGCTGCAAAAGTGGGCCCCAAGGGCCAAACTTCCCGTAGCCGTAGTAGGAACTCTTCAATCTGTCAAGTCCGTCGAAGACAAAAATACTACACAATCCGTGAATGCTCCCGGTGTTACTTACAAGTGACCAGAGGCGTTTGCTTTGCATTTTTTGTTATGTTATTTTTTACGTGCCGGCCGAGCGCAAGGTCTGTTGGGGGAGTACGGATGTCCGTACCAAAAGTTCTTGCTCACCGCCTTTGGCTTGGCACACCACAACCAAAAAAATGCATGCAGCCAAAATTGGAAAGCTGCCTCGTCAACACCAAAATTGTATTGGAGAAAGGCAGCAAAAAAATAGAGGGAAAATATCAGAGACAATTAATCGTCATTTGTGCTTAAGGAGGCCCTCTCTTATTGACGGCGGTGCCGCTTTGTTGATTCTAAATACTCGGCACCTCCTCTTTATAAGCATCCTGTCCCTTGGGCCTGCCTGTTCGTGGTGCTTGGAGGTGTTCGTCGCGTAGAATCGAAGGTCGGACCGAAGGATTGAATCCACGCTGACAGGCCCGGTCGAATAGGTCGTTGATCGTGCGAGCCTTAATGCCGGTCCAAAGCTCGATCTCCTTATTAGGCACCCCCTAGGCCTTCAACACCACCACTTAGGCGCGTGTTGTAAGTTGGTGGGTTGGCATTAGGGGGGTTCCTAGGAAGTCCCAGAGTTCGTTAGTTCCTTATGAAAATGGAGAGAAAATCGAAGGGATTAACTCTCCTGTTTATCCTCTTCAATATGCACCAATAGGGCCGATCACCGGAGGTTATGTTGTTCTTGAAGATCAATATTTTGATGCCCAATCCAAAAGTTGATGATTTTTAGTATGCATCTCAGCCTAAGGTAGGGGGCCAAAATACTGCCGGCAGAATTAGGCGGTGAGCAGAAACTTTTGGTAGGGTCCTCCATACACTGTCAAATGCGACTAACTCCTCCCCCACTTGTCCATTCTCGGGGCCTCTTAGGGTCCTAACCATCATACTCGCGACTTGAAACGGCTTAAAGGCTTAAGCCTCTGACGCCCTTGCAGCGACTTTCTCTTTAGGGGTAGACTTAGGCATGAGGAGGTAGGTAAGCCACGCGCCCACGAGCTGTCAGTTGTGCCATTTTCCACTTTGCATCTCCTTTTTCCCTACACGTTGTGCTGTTCTTCAGTTTCAGGGGGTGGCGAGGGTCGAGGGTTCGGCTTACCGACAATTCGGGGTGAATCAGTTCAGGATGCACCGTCGCGCAGTGTAATGCACACAAAAGACGGGCGGACAGAGATGGCCCCAGCTTTGTAGGTGTCCCAATAAGCCACAATGGCTCACGTGCCCATCATCTAGTATCCATTAGCCTCGTCTGCCCGCGTGGCTAGTCAGGAATACAGTACGGGAAGCAGCAAACCACTGTATCGCAGGGCTAGTTTGGTCCCTGAGCGGCTATCCACGGCGCCCTTGAACAATATAAACGTCATACCGTCAGAGCCTGTCTCTTAAGCCGGCGGCAGCCATGCGGTTGTCAATTAAGGGAGACTCAAGGAGGCATTTGTCCTCGGGCCTCGAGCCTTTTCCTGGACAACAATTGCTTCTTGCTTTTCCCTTCTTGAGATGTGATATCCTCATAGAAATCTAGAATACCTTCCCGTACGTGTCGTCTCGCCCCCCAAATATGTTTTTACAGCGGAGTTCCCGCCTGCTCTGGAGGCAGCTACCAAGGAGCACCAGCAAGGTCGTCTCTTCAGAGCCATCACGAACGAGGAGGAGACCGCTGCCTGGAAAGCAGCACAATTGGTATCCCTCGAGGGGATTCCATGCGACAAGAACGCTTCTGGTGGTAAAGCCCGTCCTCTTGGCCGACATTGGCGAAGGCAAGTTCAGCGTATAAGCTGCGTCTGCTACAGGCATACCACGGCGCCATTGTGCGTCAGCTCCATCCCAAGTATCTTGGCTAACCGAGTGTTCTCTTTGCCAGGGATCGTCGAGTGCGAAATAATTCAATGGTTCGTCGAGCCCGGGGCGCGCGTCGAGGAGTTCTCGCCCTTGTGCGAGGTGCAAAGCGACAAGGCCTCGGTCGAGATCACCAGCCGGTTCGAGGGCGTTGTCAAAAAGCTCTACTATGACGCCGGCGAGATGGCCAAGGTGGGGAGGCCCTTTGTGGACATCGATATACAAGGAGATGCCAGGAGGGAGGATCTCGACGCCCTAACGCCGTCGACTCCTTCGAGGGACCAATCAATGGGCGAGTCGAGTGACCCATCTAGCAAATCAATACCTCTACAGAACATGCCCGGGCCAGAGTCCGGAGGCAGGTCTCCTGTGCCACCACCACCACCGCCGCCACCACCATCGGTTTCTTGGAGTCGTTTGGCAACCCCTCCAACCCCCACGGAGGCAGGTGGTGCAGTCACGAGTTTCGAGAGGACGAAGGGCAAGTGCGCCGCTCTGGCAACGCCCGCAGTGCGGCACCTCACCAAGGAGCTGTCCGTGGGCATATCCGAGATCAATGGCACAGGCAAGGACGGCCGCGTTCTCAAGGAAGATATCTACAAGTTTGTCCAGAGCAGGGATGCCGCAAAGGTAAGCACTGCCAGTGGCAAGACACAGTCGCCACCCACTGCAGCATCACAACAAGACGGTCCACCGCAACAACAGCAGGAGACGGTTGTTCCGCTCTCGCACACGCAGCAGATGATGTTCAAGTCCATGACACGGTCCCTCACGATCCCGCACTTTCTGTACGCGGATGAGGTCGACTTCACCAGCTTGGTCGAGCTGCGGCGGCGGCTGAACAAGGTACTGGTCAGGGACCCATCGAAGGATGCAGTGGCCAAGCTCTCGTACCTGCCATTCATCATCAAGGCCGTCTCCCTCGCGCTGTACGAGTACCCTATCCTCAACGCGCGGGTGGATGTGGACGGCGGCAACGGTAGCGACGGGAGCAACGGGAACAACGGAAGCGACGGACGCAAACCTGCCCTGATTATGCGGGCGCAGCACAACATCGGCGTGGCGATGGACACTCCTCAGGGACTCCTCGTCCCCGTGGTGAAGTCGGTGCAGGACCGCAACGTCCTCTCCATCGTGGCGGAACTGTACCGCCTCCAGTCGCTCGCCCTGGCCGGCCGCCTCTCGCCCCAGGACATGTCTGGCGGCACCATCACCGTGTCCAACATCGGCAGCATAGGCGGAACTTACCTCAGCCCCGTCGTCGTGGAGCGCGAGGTGGCCATCCTGGGCGTCGGCCGTATGAGGGCTGTGCCTGCCTTCGACGAGGAGGACAGGGTGGTCAAGAGGCACGTCACCAACTTCAGCTGGTGTGCTGACCACCGCGTCGTTGACGGCGCCACGCTGGCTAGGGCCGCTGGGGTTGTGAGGAAGATTGTGGAGGAGCCTGATGTCATGGTCATGCATTTGAGGTGATCCGGGACTGGATTCTTCTTCTTCTTCTTCTTTTCTCTTCTCTCCTCTTTTGTGGCGCAGCGTCGGTGCCGTGATGTCGAGGAAACACATTTGTAACGCAATCAATATCTGGGCATCCATCCTACCTACCCAATACCTACCAATCTACCTACCTACCCACCAGAGGTACCTAGAGAGGGTAGATTGTTGAATTGTTCCCCCTTGGGTTCCTATGCCTCAAACGATAGAGGTTTGAGTCATTTGCATGTCAGTCTTCAGTCTTGAGCCGATGCAAGGCTGAACTAATGCGGAAACTTGCAGCAGAGAAAGTGGATGCTGTTGTCGGTGTGAACTATAGGATCTAGTGTGCAGCAGAAAGGGGACACGGGGGATTGTTAGGAGGCCTGGGACAAGGGATGGATTTCAGCTGGACTGGTGACCTAGGAGCCATCTGACTGGACGCAGTGGACCTGCCTTGCATGTTCACGCATGCAAGCGCAAGGTCTGCAATGAGATCAGGGGTCCTTCCATGCGCTCTGGAGGCCGCCTAGATAAATATTGCGTTCAATGCGTTTAACCAACCAAACAACCACCACCACCACCAGCAGATACAACCAGCTCGAGGCGACCAACGAGGCCTGCAGAGAACTGCAGATGCAGACCTGCGCCTCGTCCAAAGGAGACTTCTAGTCTAATCCATGTCATTAACATGAGCCATTTGGAGCCCTCTTTGGCAAGCAGGGATCTTAATGCATTTTGCCCATTTTCTCTCAACTGCCTTATCTTTGCATGATCCTCAGACGTCAGCTGACCAACCTTTCCTTGAGGTCCGGATTCGTTCATACTACAGACTTAGTCAACGGATCACGCGTATGATACCTTGTGGAAAAGCCAGAGCACCCCGTACTGTGCAAGCACGCAACAGCAGACGGCGGGCATGTATGACACATATGTGCCTAACCTAGGTACTCACCTATTGACAAGGACGAACGACTTATACGTACTACCTATCAAGTTAAGAAATCTGGTGGCATGACATGATACACTACGTAGGTAGTACAGATGTATATCATACCAAGTAGAGGTAAGCAGGGTAGCGGCATCACTCCTTCCATCACCTTTTACGCTTGGCGAAGCCCCTATATGTAGACTGGTCAAGCAAGCGGCCCACCAGACCACCGCCTTGTCCATAACGGACGACCCCTTTTTGGGCCTAGCAGGAGCGAGACCAACCGGGACAAGCCGTCCTCCTCAGAGAGAACCTCTGCCTAGCACCCCGGCCCACCCCCCTCCCTTGGTCGTTATCGACTTGGGAGAGGGAGCACTAACGCAATATCACAACTGTCAAGGCGGGTAGCTACAATTCTGTTCAGAGGTGGTACACGTAGGTTGGTACCTAGAAGGGTAGGTAGGCAGGTAGCTTGGTAGCTTGATATCTTGGTATCTTGGTAGCTTGGTAGGTTTTGTTGGTAGGTGGGTTGGTAGATTGGTTGGTAAGTAGGTTAGGTAGGTAGGTAGGTTGGTAGGTCGTTACTTAGCGTAGGTAGCGTAGGTAGCGTAGGTAGCGTACTTTGGTGTAGTTGGTATATGCCATGTCCAATTCCATATTGCGCCGAAACGAAAACAGGCTAATTCGGTTCCAGTTGCTGGTCATAATTGCTCCAATGCCAGCCTCAGTGGCCATGGCCATGGGCCATGGCCACGCCCACGCCGAGTCCAATGCCAATGTCATACCCGTGACACCGGTCCAACCGGATGCTGCCTTTGCACAGAATCCCATAGAGGCATCCTATCCAGTATGTCCAGTCTGCCCTGGTCTGTCTTCTCTCGTTCTCACAAGCTTCCTCCTCCCCGCCTTGCCGCCAGTTGCCATCATCGGGATCCCTCCATGACTTTGGTGACCTTGGCCAGCGCCTCCGTCTTGACGTCCTCGGCCGGCTGGCTTACGTCGATGCTAGCCACGTCCAGCTCGTCCTCCTTGGGCGGCTCCAGGTCGTTAAACTGGCTGCGCACCATGTTGGCGCCCATATAGTGGTCCTTGCGGGCGGCAACCCGGGCCAGGAGCGCCTCCTCGTCCGCCTTGAGGTAGATGAAATGCAGGTGCACATCTGGCGAGAAGTAAGGGGCGACCCGGAGCACGTCGCGGTACTTGCGCTTGAGCGCCGAGCACGTCAAGACCACGCCCCGATTGCCCGAGGTCAGCTTCCGGATTGACTCCTCGCGCAGGGCTGTGAGCCAGTCCCATCGATCCGCGTCCGTCAGGGGGATCCCATTGCTCATCTTCTCGATGTTGGCCGGTGGGTGGTGCTTTTGAGGTGGTCAGCCAGGTCAGCTCAGCTGCTGCCGAAGGGAGCCATGGACGGTAGACACAAGGGGAACCCCCAAGGCAATCCCGTTTGGTTAAATCATACCTCGTCACCCTCGATGTAGGGCAAGTTGAGACTATCTGCCAGATGTTTGGCAACCGTACTCTTCCCGCAGCCGGCTGGCCCCGTAACGAGCCATATGTGCTGGCTCTGTGCCGCGGTTTTGCTGTTGGAGTCTGAAGCCATCGATTTTTGGTGGGCAGTGGCAGTGGTTATTGACGGTTGTTGTTGTGTGGCACAGGAGGTTGCGTCAGATAGATTGACTGCTGGTCCTGGGGTGTCGTAGCTGAGCATCTTATAGTCCAGCGAACACGGGCAACCAGCGGCAAGGGAATGCTAAGGCGCGGATAAGGTGGCAGGCCCTTTATAGAGAGAGCTAACAGCTCGTGCATTAACCAAGAGCGCTGCGTTTGTTAGCAGTGTTTGTCGGTGGTGGGTGGGTGACTGGGTGTACGCAAGCCGCAGGCAAGTGACACGTTGGGTACATTCAATGAGCAAGGTAGCATATCGGCAGGAGGCGAAGGAGGGTGGACAAGCACAGAGCTGGCGGGGGCGGGGGAGGGGGGACGGGGAACGGAGGACGGGGGACGGGATGGAAGATACCTTGATAATGTGTTGCTAGTGGGAAGGCGTTGCCCGCTTCACACTCCTGCTTGTCTGAGTTATACCTGGTTTGCTGCATGCCGCCCTGCTGGTTCACTCGTTTGCTCGCTCTTTTGGGTACCAGCTGACCCCAGTTCTGGTGCCGAGACTTTGTGGTCAGTGGTGGATTCTTAGCAGTAACCACAGGAAACCTGCGGCTGGCACCCGAGTACTACTAGTGGAAGCACGTCGGGTGGTAGCGGCACGTCACATTAGAAGCAGGCTGCGAGCAAACGAGTCTGGGGTAGGTGTAGCTACCTACCTACCTAGGTACGGAGTAGGTAACTAGGTACCTACCTAGGTGGCTATATGGCTATGTGGCTAGGCTTACTCGCAGTAGGAAGGCAGGGAGAGAGATAGGTTGCATGAAGGAGGGAGAGTGGCAGCAGACAACCGACATGCAGCTTGGTATTTGGTAAAGTGACTGAAAAGAAACGGCAAAAACAAACACCCGGGAGAGGAAGAGGTCTTCAGAGAGGGAACGGTAACCAGACGAACCTCTCCGCAAAGGGGAACCAAAAGACCCAAGAGGTATAATATATTGTCTTAGGTGGTGGGCAAATAACCGAGAGACACGGCCGATCTAGAAGGTGAGGGAAAGAGAAGGAGGGAAAACCCGAGAGTACTTACCTTCCGGCAACAGTCCGAGGCGAGTGTGATATAAAAAGCTATCTATTAACTAGGTAGATGGGTTAGGTGGTCGCTAAGAGAGAAGGCCCGTTTAGGGCTATGCACAAGGCACTTGTAAGGAACCGATTTGTATGCGATCAAGTTCAATTCTACTTAGTATGTGACAGAGAGGCAGTGTTGCGCAAGGAATGTTGCAAGGCGGTACTGCGTAGAGGGACGGAGGAAGGAAGGAGCGGGAGATAAGAAAGAAAAAAAGAAGGCTTGGAAGAATTAGCAAAACGACCCGAGAGCCATGTCCTTGTCGCCTCGTTTGTCAGTCATTTGTTGGAGACCCGAATACTTGGTGCGAGGCTCCATTTGCAGGGTCTTGTTTGCTGGGGAGCCCGACGACGGCAACTAGTAAACCGTTACGATGTACGCAGTACCCAGACGAAATCCGTACTTGCACACGCGTGGCGGGATACGGATGCATGCCTACCTACCTCCCTAGTATTCGACGTCGCGGGCGCCAAGCCTCCAGGGCTCACAGTGCTGGAGAGTGACGGTCAAGTTGCCAATTAGATTGATGGCTACTGCTAGTACGTAATGGTTTCTGGTGGCGCCAACGAAAGCTGAGTTTTTGGGGGTCGCTACTAGTAGAGGTACCTGGCTTTCGACTTCTTCCAGTCCTTCCATTGCGAGGGGCGTGGAGGTAGCGCCGGTGGAGGTACGAGCAGTAAGCAAACCAGCCTGCAGCAACTCCCACCACAGGCTGAACCCTATTGGCCCTTTGGGTTTGGGGAGCCGGGGTCTAACCCTGACCAAACAGGCTAGGTAATGGCAGCCCAAGCCTAAAGGGATGATGAGACTTCACATTAGCGTCAGTGCTGGCTGGCACGTTCCTCCAACGTGGGCATGGCAGAGTAGCAGAGGGCCCAGTGGACTAAGTGGCGTCCGAGGGGTCTTGGCTTTGGTGAGGCAGGTGAGCTGGAAAGAATTGGAGGAGCTCCCATCCCCATCGGAAATGGATCCCGGAGACCAAAGAGACTAGACACGACTGAGAATGCCGTCGACTGGGGTGAGAGCTTGGAGAACAACCCGCCTGAATAGAGAAGTAACTTCGTAGCACATGGGGGAGGGACGTTGGAAGGACGTTGGAGGGACGTTTGGAAGGACGTTGGAGGGGCCTGATGGTTGAGGAACTGGCTGGCTGTCTACAGATTACAACAGTTAGCACAGTTGCAAGAGACTCAAAAGGCTCGTGACACCTGGATTGCCGAAGCGGGCCAAGGGGCGTAAGCCGCATAACATTAACCAAGCCTTTGTTGGCAAGAACGCGTGGGATTGATTGCCTTACTGCATACTATCCGCATCCTCACAACTATCGGCCCCCCTGCAATTTCAGTTCGTCATTCTTCAGACGGAGCCCGCTCGACCTTACGAAGTTTTACCCCCCTCGGATTGCAAAATCACCAGACATTCGGCGATAAGTCACGTGTATTCCCGATTAGGCCTAGGCAATTTTAAGCAATCATCATAATCCAACACAAAAACAAGCACGCCGTACCTAGTTTTCACTGCTGCCCTCTCAAATGCCATTCCAAGTACCCTCCTAACTATCCTCCTAAGTGTTCTTTTAAAGCCCTCTTAAGGATCATCCTAAGTGCCCCCCTTAAGTGCCCTCCTAAGTGCCCTCCTAGGTGTCCTCCTAAATGCTCTCCTTGGTGTCCTCCTAAATGCTCTCCTTGGTGTCCTCCTAAATGCTCTCCTTGGTGTCCTCCTAAATGCCTTCCTGAATGTCCTCTTAAGCGCTAAGCCTAATCGGAAAGATACGTAACTAACTTATCGCCGAAAGGTGGTGAATTTTGCAATTTGAGGGGGTGAAATTCCAGAGGTCGGAGCCCGCCCCTTCAGCACTACCATGACACTCACCGTCCAGGAATTGAAGGGCTACCTCGCCGACTCGCCCCCCAGCGTTGTCAGGCTGGAGATAGCTAAGCACTTCGAGGCACTCACCGACCAGCAGAAGCGCTACGCTCATTATATAAGCCAGTGAGTAATCCATGGAAGTCTTCTCAGTGTCTGCCTGCCTGCCTCTGCTAACTCTCAGCACCTTTAGAGCCTCCTTTGCTGGAAATCGGATAGTGCTTCGCCAGGTTTCCCCCGAGGCGGAGTCCATCTATGACCTGATAATCGCCCTGCACAAGAGCGGTGGAGGTGACTGGAAGGCCCTTGGGGAGAAGGCCGGGGTGTCGGATGAGGCCGTGACGCAGTTTCTGGAGTATGCCGCCCAATTTCTCGGCAACAGTGGCAACTACAAGAGCTTCGGCGACTCCAAGTTTCTGCCACGATGCTCTGAGGGCGACATCGCGGCGCTCGCTGCCACGTCCCCCGACGCGGACCGCCACTACAAGGCCACTAAGGGCGCCATCTTCGCGGCCGATAAGCCCGGGCTGCTGCACCTGGGGTACCCGGATGAGGGCCACCTGACGACGTACTACCCCAGCTCGCCCCACATCACCAAGGATGAGATCACCGCGGTTGCCAAATTCTCGGAGGAGAAGGGCCTCCTGCCCGAGAACACACGGGTGCAGAAGTCGATGGACGGCACCGTCTTCGAGATACTCATCGCGTCGGCCCAAACCACCGTGCCCAGCGGCGGGGGCGACATCGGCAGCGAGACCGAGTTCAAGGTGGAGAGCGGCGTCCTGGGCGGCAAGACCATCAAGCTCGTCTACGGCGACTACTCGGCTGAGATGGCTGAGATTGCTAAGAACATCAGGAAGGCGGCTGAGAACGGCGATAACGAGACGCAGCAGAAGATGCACGAGGCATACGCCACGTCGTTCGGCGAGGGGTCGTTGTTCGCCTTCAAGGACTCGCAGCGGTACTGGATCCGCGACAAGGGTCCCATGGTCGAGTGCAACATCGGCTTCATCGAGACGTACCGCGACCCGGCCGGCATCCGCGGTGAGTGGGAGGGCTTCGCCGCGGTTGTGAACCTGGAGAGGACCCGGGCCTTCGGCGCCCTCGTCGACGCGGCTCCTTCGCTCATCCCCATCCTGCCGTGGAGTAAGGAGTTCGAGAAGGACAGGTTCCTGTCGCCGGACTTCACCTCCCTCGAGGTCCTGACCTTCTGCGGCTCGGGCATCCCCGCCGGCATCAACATCCCCAACTATGACGACATCCGCCAGTCGGAAGGGTTCAAGAACGTGAGCCTGGGCAACGTCATGAGCGCTAAGGCCCCCGACGAGAAGATCCCCTTCATCGCCGAGGAGGATCTCGAGGTCTACCAGAAGTACCGCGACGCCTCCTTCGAGGTCCAGGTCGGCCTGCACGAGCTGACAGGCCACGGCTGTGGGAAGCTCCTCCAGGAGACCGCCCCGGGAGAGTACAACTTCGACGCCAAGAACCCGCCCGTCAGCCCCATCACCAACAAGCCCATCACGAGTTGGTACGAGCCGGGCCAGACCTGGAGCTCCGTATTCGGCGGGCTGGCTGGGGCTTACGAGGAGTGTCGAGCCGAGCTGGTGGCCATGTATTTGGGGTGAGTGGCCTCGCGTGATGCGATCAAGTGATAAATATATGAGATTTATCTACCCACCTGCCTTCCTTCCCCCCTAGGCCCCCTTCCCACCCCACAGATTTATCAATCTTTAACCAAGTTACTGCCCTCCAGCTGCGAATTCCCCGTCCTTAAGATCTTCGGCTTCGGCGACGGCAGCATCAACATAGGCGGCGAGGCTGGCGATGTCCTGTACGCCTCCTATCTGAGCATGGCCAGGATGGGTCTCATCTCGGTCGAGTTTTGGGATCCCAAGAGCCAGAAGTGGGGACAGCCTCACTGCCAGGCGCGATTCGCCATCCTCAAGTGCTTCCTCGAGGCCGGAGATGGCTTCTGCAGGCTCGAGCACTCCAAGGACGACCTCTCAGACCTCACCATCCGGCTCGACCGGTCCAAGATTTTGACCGCGGGCCGGAAGGCCGTCGGCGATTTCCTGCAGAAGATCCACGTCTACAAGTCCACTGCGGACGTCGAGACGGGAACCAAGTTCTTTGGCGACATGTCTGCGGTCGGGCTCGACTACTGGGGCACCACGGTCCGGAACGTCGTCCTGGAGAACAAGCAGCCCAGGAAGGTCTTTGTCCAGGCCAATACCTACCTCGACGAGGCCACAGGGAAGGTCACCTGCAAGCAGTATGAGCCCAGTCCTGAGGGGATGATACAGAGCTGGGCGGATAGGGAGACTTGACTGGATTATGGATAGCAGAGACCTGGACATGATAGTCCCAACGAGAGATGAAAGAGCGCCGCCCTCGCCTATTTAGCTAAACACCATCACCACCGCCCTAGGGCTCCACCCTTATTCTGTTTTCGGGTGATCTGAAGGTGCCTTCTCCTCTGTCATTCACGCCCATGCTGCTGCTTCCTGTGACGTTCACATGGGCTAGACTAGCTTGGATGGGGATGGGCTTGAGCTCTCCCCCTCTCTCACACAAAACCTGCCCCTGCCAATTAATTCTGTTTGGCAGCCTGGTAGCTATGGTAGCCTCCGGAAGGAAACAAAAACAATCCCCGGCTCTAATTTAGGCTTTTTCTGAGAATTGTGTGTGAGGAAAAAAAGAACAGGTAAGAAAAAAAAGCCTTTGAGATGACCATACCCCGTGGAAGATCCGGATCTTTTTATGTTCTTGTTGACTTTGTCGTTTGTGTAAACCTCGTTACAGACGCCAGAATTGACCGAAACCCTTCAACGTCCGAGATGCAAATCGGCTAAGTAGAAGCCATACCAGCCCATCAACCCATCCATCCGCTGCCAGAAAAATAAACCGCCCGTCTCCTCCCGGTTGTCTTTTACCACTTCATCTCGTGGGGCTTGTCGCCCTTGCGGAGGCTGAAAGAGGAGGCGAGGTAGTGGGCGAGAAGGTCGACCTTCTTGATGTTGGCCAGCAGGGCCTTGTCAATGGCCTTCTGGTCTGCGGCCCGGGAGCTGCTGATCTGCTTCTTCTGTAGCGTTGGGACTCATGAGTTAGTGCGTCATCTTCCTCCGTGTATCGCTCTTCGATGCACGACCCCTCTGCTATGATTGCCAATTGCTGGACCTCCTAGAAAGCGTACCTCCGGCTTCTCTCCCTGCTTGAAGAAGGCCTCCTCGCCGGTCTTGTCCTTGGACTTATCCGCGGTGAAGTACTTGGGTTGCGCAACCTCCTCGATCTTCTTGGAGTCGACGCCGAACAAGTCGACCTTCTGTGACGTCGCGATCACATATCTTGCGTTGACCCTCCGCAGCGGCACACCGTTGATCTTGAAGGGGCCCGTGATCAGGAGGACACCCTGGTCCAGGGTCTTGAGGAGCACGACGCGCTTGCCCCGGAACCGGCCGGCGAGGAGGATCAGGATCGTGCCGGGCTCCAGAGACTTCCTGGGCGTCCACGGGCGGATCGATTTGCGAACCTGCACGGTAGGATTTCGGGCTACGTGTCAGTGATGCAGTGGTCCGAGGTGTGCGTACCGGAGGGGGCGAGTGAATGACGCCCGGTGGCAGGTATCGCCGCCAGAGACTCGAGTTCCCAGCAGGGTGGGATTGCTCGTTCGACGGTTTGGAGCTCCCCAATGGATAGGTGTGACTCGTGTGTATTTCCCTCCTCATGCTCCCAGCCGTGCCCCCGAGTCCCAACCAGTTCACCGAGCCACACCAAATCCCGAAGAGGAGGCTCCAATGCCCCCCGACCTGCCGACCTGCCAAACCGCCAACCCTGCCGAGCGGATGCTTTCCGAGAGTCTCGTTCCGGCGACACCTACTAACTGAGCATAGGTTCGGTGTGAGCTATCACATACCTTCCTCGGGCCGGCATCGTCAGTCGCCGGGTACCACTTCTGGGCCTTCTGAGAGTGGTGCGGCACCGTCCGCGACGACTTGCCGAACGTCTTGGTCGCGGATTCCGTCTTCGCCGACATGGTGATCTGACTGTGTTTTCCTGTTGGTGGGGGAAAAGAGAGAAGAGGAAAAGTCCGTCTCGTCGTCGTGGTTTTGGGAGGTTGTCGATATTGGGCTTCCCGAATTTCCTCTAACAATGAAATTCTGCTTGTGGGTGTATGGTAGCGAAGCAAAGCCCTCAGCAATTTAGCGCTTAGCCCTATTCGGACTAGCGTCAGGCGAGAAAATCTGTATGAGGGGCAGATAAGAGCACGGGCGAGCCGTTATCGTCACGCCAGCCGTCCGACTGAGAGTTTGCCAGCTGGCGAGACAAACTAGTTGCCCCCATTCTAGGTGGTGTCAGCTACTAACACAGTAGCTCCCTAAGGCTATGTACCTGAACGTCAACATTCTGGAACCTAGACTAGTTAGTAGTGCGTACTTGGTCCAACATCCCGACCTTGCAGCATCAGCTCCGGTCACCGAACAAGTTACATCAGGCTCAGCTTCCACCGACACTCGAAGCAGCCAAAGAACGAAGCAGCACTGAGGTAGCTCAAGCGGCACACCACACCAACCAATCTGTACCCTGATCTGCCCGAATCGGTTTCGCCTTGATACCTACGTAAATACACCTGCGGCCCCGGACCACCGCCGCGCCAAGACACGACCATGTCTATCATCCCCCTCATCACCTTCAAAGCCGGCACATGTAACATAAATGTGAGTGTAATCTCAGACGGGACCATGGCCCAGGACGACATGACATCGACTAATGCCAAATCTCTGCAAAGACGGACACGAAGCCACACAAGGTCAAGGCCCAATCTCAGCAGGGCTACATCTTCCTGCACGCCGAAGATGGTATGATGGAACAGAGAAACCCCTAGGCGGCGGCTTTGATAGGCCCTCGACTGCCTCACTTCCCTCCTCGAGCTGCTGACCTTTTTTTCTCTCATTCTCACCACCCTCACCATCTACAGACCTGATCCACTTCTGCTGGCGGCCCCGAAGCCAGCCAATAGACGAGGAGGCGCCGATAGACCTGGTGATGGTGCCTGGCGACGGCCGGTTCGTGCCCTACGAGTACACCACGACGGAACAGCCGACGTCCAAGACGAACGGACGGATCTTCGTGCTCAAGTTCAACTCGTCGTCGCAGAGGTACCTCTTCTGGCTGCAATCCAAGCCGCAGGGCCCGAGCGGGGACGCAGCCTTCCTCAGCGCGCGAGACCGCAAGATCGGCGACATCGTCGACAGGCTCCTACAGGGCGACGAGGTGGACGTGACGCGCGAGTTGGCCTCGGTCCGCAGCGGCGGCGGCGGCGGTGGCAACGACGATAGCGGCGGCCGCCGCGACGACGACGACGACGACGACGACGACGAGACGATGGAGGACGTTGAGGGACGCGGTGACCCGCACGACCATCACCAGAGCGGGGCCGGCGGCGCAGGCCCGGACGCCACGGGCGGAGACGTCAGGCGCGAGGGGGAGGACGCCCGGGAGGGAGGGGCCGATGGTGCTCGAGCGTAGGTTGCCCTCCACAAAAGATGCATCCATCTCTTACTCATTTGATGCGAGTGGCGTTCTCGGAGAGCTGTCTGTACTGTTCTTTTTTGGTTCTTGGCTTTCTAGAGAGGCGTGCGGAGGCAAGTCCTTCGTCCCTGGCCATTGCGGGCGTTTCGTGATCATGGAAAGACGCAAAAGAACGGGTCAAAACAAAAGAGAGAAAGAGAACGAGAGAGGAAGACCAGCAAAAGGAAAAAGAAATAGATCGGCGAAAAGGGCATACTGTCCGCCGTGAAGTGAGGCCCTCGGTTGACACCCCAAGATACATGCGTGTTTCACTGTGTCTGTATTTATAGGCCGTGGAGCTGCGGCAATCCTTCAAAATGAGGACCTTTCCTTATAGGCAGGATTCTTTGTACACTGAGTTCTTTCTTTTTCTGAGTGGAAACCAAAAACCCAAAAATATGACGAGCCGAAAAATGCTAACCGACTGGTCACCCCCCAAAAGCAGTGCAAGCCGGGGTGTGACGGACTCTGCAACGGCAGCTGTGGTCCAGAACTTCCTCAACTCCCTGAAGGGCTCGTCATCCGGCCTCGGCGGCAGCGGCGGTGGCGACGGCCAGCCGAGCCACGGGAAGATGTATCCGTTCCTCAACGACCTACTCGAGGCGCAGACGACCATCCCCGTGATCGAGGCCGCAGACGAGGCCTATGTGGACAACCTCCTCTCGTACCTCCCCAACACCGTCCTCGTCCTCGCCGTGGACGACCAGTTCGACGGCGAGCCTACCGCAACGGCAGTGGCCTCGGCCAGAGAGGCCATGAGCCTCGTCCAGAAGAAGGGCCTCCTCAAGCAGGTGCTCCGCAGCCCGCAGTTTCAGCAGTCCCTGGCGAGCCTCACGGTCGCGCTGAGGGACGGCGGGCTGCCGTCCATCGCGGAGGCGCTGGGGTTTAGGGTCGAGAACCAGGGGATGGTGCGCGGCGGGAGCGTGCCCTTGGGCGGGGGGGAGGCTGTCGAGGCCTTTGTTGAGGGGGTGAAGAGGACTGTGAAGGAGAACAGATGAGTGGGCGTTTGTTGGATTTGGGGAGGAAAGCAGAAGCAGTCTAGGAGGCGATAGCTAACCTAGGGAGATCGTTATTACCTAGGTAGGCAGCCGTAGGACATATTCAGAATCTGGCCTAGGTTGCTAACAGAGTCCTGGGAATGCATACATTCCTCGGTAATTTTTTGGGTTTCTCTTGTCTATTTTTCCTTTTTCTTCTTTTTTCCCGTTCTCACAGACACACCAGGACGTTTTCCGAGCATCCCAGGCTTATATATTCTCTGAATATGGGCCAAGTCACTCCTCCCCACTACCTGCATCATCCCTGTCCTTGGATCGCCTAAACTTCTCTTTCCCCGTGGCCAGTTCCGCCACCACCGTCCTCCCGTCGAAGCTCCTCCCATGCATGAGCGCGATACAGGCCTGGGCGCTCTCCGGGCTCCGGAATTTAACAGTGACGATCCCGCCCTCCTCCATGTCGTAAAGCACAACGTTGGTCACCTCCCCGAGCTTCTCGCACTCGTCCCGTATGTCTTCCTTAATCTCCAGCAGCGCGGCCGGGTCGTCTTCGAGCTCCTGGAGGGTGAACATGTGCCGCAGGACGACGTGACGCTGGTCCCGCTTCGTCTGCTCGGCAGCGACCAGGGCGGCGAAGGGCGAGTCGGCGTCGTCGTCATCCCAGTCCGCCAGCTTCGCGTCCAGCTTCTGCGTCTTCTTGATGATCTTATGCTTGTCTGCCGCGCTGCGGGCGGGCGGTGGTGCTCCGTTCTCAGTTGCCTTGCTGCTGCTGCTGCTCCTTCCCCCTCCCGCTTCCTTACCGCCGCCACCACCACCGCCGTTACTTGCCCCCCCGCCATCCGCATCCGACCCTTGGTCGTAATTCGTCTTCTTGTAGCTAGCGTCTGCAGCCTGGACCCGTATCTTGCCCGCCGACAGTCCCGAGGCCGTGAAGCGGAACTCTGTGTCGTCGAGCAGCATAATGGCCATGTCGACGGACTGGGGCTTGAAGAATACAATTAGGGCGTCACCCTTAAACGTGCCCCGGGAGTCCGTGTACATCTTGATACGCGGCCTGTTCCCGTCGATCTCCTCCGCGATGACGCCGCACTTCCTCGAGAACAGCTCTGCGACCTCTTCGGCTGTGGCGTCCAAGGGTATGCCAGTCACGTAGACGGCCGTGTTCTGCCTCTGTGCGGGGCCGCCCCCCTCTGCCATGGCCTGGCGTTTGTTCGCCCGTCTGCTGTTGCCCTCTTCGTTCTTCCTCTTCCTCTTGTTGTTGCCGCCTTGGGCACCGGACTTCCCATCCTCCTCCTGCTCCTCGCCGCCCCCATACGCCGCCTGGTGCTGCCTGAGAATGTCCTCGTCGATGACGAGCGCCCACCTCTTTAGCCCCATATCGAATTCATACTCGGTGCCGTCATCCTGCTCTGCGATGTACTTGCCGTCGAGCCTGGAATAGGATATACGCTCGTCCTCGGCGAACTGGGCCAGGTCCGTAGGGAGGTTCCTGATTCCGGAGACGTTCTCCTCCTCCGGCATCACGATCTTTTTCTTTTTCGTCCTATTTGTCGATTTGTTGTGTTTTTTGTTTTTTTTTGGGGGGNGGGTTGGGGGGGGTTGGGGGGGGGGGTTATTGTTTTTTTAGGTTTGGTGGCATGGCGAAGGGAATCTGAACGCCGTTGCCTAAAGAGTCGATGGGAAGTTTCACGAATAGAACCTATCCATAACCTACCGAGTTGAAGCTCCAGTCTCCATTGGTTCGACGTCACGGCGACATGGGTGGGGTCACTGTGCGCATTGAGCAATTGCACTGGGATTCAGCTGCAGTTTTCGGGGAGGTATTTTGATATGCTTCTTCCCCTCGCTATTGTTTGAAAAGATCTCGAAGTCGGATATACGAAAAAATATCCCCATCCTCAGGGGACTCTTCGGTGATTTTTCTTTTTGTTGTTCATACAAAATTCCCACGTCTTTTCTTTGTGTATATACCACATTTTCAACAAAAGGTTGACTACTCCCAAGCGCCCCGTGCCCACTGTGGAGGAGGAAAAAATAAGAAAAGGGGAGGGAAAGTTCACGACAAACAAGACTCCGAGGCGGAAGAACCATGTCCGAGTGATATCTCATGATAGGGAACAGAGCAACGGTGGTTCGCATAGACACGCACCTTGACTTCAAGGATTTACCAGGACCTGCTATAATTTTGGGCCGGGGTGGTTCCGAACTGTTCTTTCTCTCCTTCGTGAACCATGGCGCCGTGAGGTCAAGTAAACTAGGAGGAGTCTGTCAGCAGCTTCAGATCCACCTTCTCGGCCATGGTATACCAGATGGCAGCCTCGACGATCTTGCAGACGATACGGAGATCGGTCTCATCTGTGAGCGGTGTCAGTGGGAAGAAGTCCCTGAACAAGTCGGTGGGTTGTGTGGCGGATCTAACCTCGAGGAGCGTACTTTATGGCGGTCGACAAACAGTCAGTCAGTCAGCCAGTCAGTCAGTCAGTAAATCGGGCAGCCAGGCAGTCAGGCAATCAGGCAATCAGGCAATCAGGCAATCATACAATCAGACAATCAGGCAACCAGTCAGCCAGTCAACCAGCCAGCCAGCCAGCCAGTGGGTACGCGTTGGTGCTCTTGAAATGCGTGTCCCTTGAGGTAGAAGGTAGAAGGTAGAAGAATGCAATGCAACAAATTTCACTCACAACCATCACGAAGGTGTCGGGCACGGGCGACTGGACCCAGCCCTTGAAGGCCATAGGATGACGCTGGCCCCACCCCCGCTTGAGAACCTCCTTGATGTCGTCCGGGTGGAGGTTCAGGTGCATGGACTTGTCAGAGCTGTGCACGTGGACAACTTCGCCATTCCCGCAGACGTTCAAGGGGTGCCGGGCGAAGAGGGCGAAGCCGTGCTTCTCCAGACTCGACGTCGCCGTTCCGAACTTGTGTGGCAGCTCTTGGCTGAGGCGCTCGATCGACCTCTTGAGCAGGTCGGTGCACCGTTGCGAGCCCCATTGATCAAGCTGCCTCTGTGGAGCAAGACCGGCGACGGAGGGGCGGGGACCAGGCCGATAGGGCAACTCCTGTTCGCACAGGATGCCAGTCGATGGCAGCTGGGTCGGATCGGCAGAGGGGGCAATGAAGGGGTCCCTGAGGGCGAAGATCCGATACCACGACAGCCGGGCGTAGCCAGCCGGCGTTGGCGGTGTGCCCCCGGGGCCTAGCTTTAAGAAGTTCTGGTAGTCGTTACGGACTAGCAGAAGGATGGGGATGCTGAAGAGAAGACAGGCGAACAGGTGGCGCTCGATGAAGCTCATGCCAGCAGCGAGCACAGCTGTCACCGCCAGGAGGGCGGGCGCGTCCAGGGTGATGGAGAACGGATCTTGTCGGATGACCATGTTGATCCCCAGTGTGTCCTTCCCGGCATTGGTTGGATCAGACGACGAGGCCCCGGTCGGTGCCGAGGAGGCCACGTCTGCCTGGGTCACTATTACCACCGACGCCGACATGATATCCCTGTTGATGCAACAATTCTCGTTGAAATAAGGGGCTGGACGTGACTTAACCGGAAGAGGGACGAGTAGAGGCAGCTAAAACTGCAGTATGGGCAAAGAGGGATATATGGGCGATACGGTGGGCTGTTCTTCTTTTATGTTGCCAAAGTTGCAATACGAGTCTCCGGGATTCTGCGCTCTCCAGCTCCAGGTGGGTGGGCAACTTGGGGGTCAGAAACGAAGGCATACGAAAAAGGGTGAGGAGAAGCGAGCAAAGGGCGATAAACAACGAGCTGAAGGAGCAGCGTCCGTCTTCGGCCCACTTGACCTTGTGTCCGTAATGTGACGACCAAACACAATCGATCCCGGATGTCAGACGATAGCGGGGGATGGGGTAGCGGTTCGTGCGAGCCCGGGGGGTTTGGTCCAGACCGTTGGGCTTTGCTAGGTCCCTTGACAGTCCACACAGTCCATACAGTCTTTAAGGCGCGATTAGGAGTTGGGAGTTGGGGAGTACAGGGCTACAAGCAACACAAAGGACAGCTCGTTCTCCTCCTCCCAATGGATCGCTCCATCCAAAGTCGGTGAGTTCGCTTGGCCTTGCATCATGCGTGCGTAGGTCCGACCCAACAGCACAGCGATGCAGAAATAGCCCCCTCGAGTTCACCCATAACAAGAGTAGCAGATGGCATGGGTGTAAGGGATGGGAGGGATGTGAGGGTTATGAAGGGCTAGCTTGTCAGCAGACTGATCTCAGCGCCCAATTAGACTAGGGCCATTTGATCATCATCTCCCGTCTCGAGGGCAGCTGGCTTGGGGCAGCAGCATGGTGCAGGCAGCTTGGGCAGGTAGCACGGGGTGGGCGGCGGGGAAGCTGACTATCTTCCGGAAGCAGCTTGATTGTGTGCCGTTGTAATAATCCGTATTCATGATGTTGAGCAGAGCCTACACTAGCAGGCGTCACGGTCACAATTGTGGCAGCTATGATGCACTGGCCACTCCTTCGTCCAACGTGAAAGGATTCAATGGGCCACAATGACAGCTTGCTTCTTTACCCCTCTCTCATCCAGCGACACGAATGGGGCGGTCAACGGCGGGTTTTGACTTGAAGGTTGTAGCCGCATACCGGAACCTGGAGGGTAGGATACGCTAGCAAGTTGGAGGCGGCCTCGGGTCTGCTGGACGATGACGTGGGGATGAAATGAGATGAATCGGAAGATCCATTGGGGAAGCGATGGGGGGTTGAAGTTTACTGTGTACTCCGTAGGGACTCCCTAGTGTAGGATCCTACCTACTAACTAGACGTACGTACTAGGTAGGTAGGCAGCTCAGATGGGTCAGGCACACGACCATATCCGTAGAATCGAATGGGTAATCCTCGAATTTGGTCCCTACTACGGAGTAGTATGCAGACACTGCCATCCACCCTTACACGTCCCGATAGAGTGTAGGAGCTCAGCTTATAGACTAGAAGGAAGGCTCACTTCATTCGATCTTGTTATACCCACCATTTAAAGCAATCATTACAAAGTAGACGAAGCTTGACGTTGAAATAGTATGTACGGAATAAGTAGGTAGTAGGTTCCCGAGTCGTTAGGAGACAGTGGGCTCGAATCCGACTGGGGATGTGTGGGGCAAGCATACTCCGTGGCAAGCTCAGCTGCCAGAAGCAATGGCACCCCACCCTACCCCCACCATCTTCAATCGTGGATTCTGGTGGTTGCCCGGACAATACGTAGGTAGTTCGTTTACTTTGGGGCTGCATCATGTCCCGACGACCCGACTGCACCGGGGTGATGGGATGGACTAACCTACCTACCCAGATTACTACTACAGCCAGACACACAGCCAAACGGAAGGCAATCAATCCCCTTCCTCGAGAAGTCCCGGCCTATCCTCCCGGAATATATTGCTGGATCTCATTTTGCACGGGAATCCCGAAATTGGTGCCGGTCGCGTCTTCCTCATTCCCACGATACCAGAGTGACGCAGGTTCTCTTCCGCTAGAAAAAAAAAGCGGCGCTGTAAGTTAAAATTGGATATGTACCTACCTACATAGATAGGTACCTAGTCACATTCCTCCCACCTTAGATCTCATCTCTAGCCACTAAGAAATGCAAAAGTTCGGAGCGAAACGTTCATTCCAAAGGGGCACAATGGCCGCCTTTCCATTCCGCCTTTTAAGGTGGAGGAACCCTCGAGCGACCACTCTCCCCATATACGAACAAATTCCGACACCATCACCGACGGAGGAGAGATTCACGAAGACGGATAGCTTCTCGTCAGGCGAAGATGAAGATGAAGATCTGGACACCGAATTCTCGGGGTCATCGTCCACTGCATCCACCGCATCCACCTCAAGCCGGCATGGCTCGAGACAATCGTCAGGGTCATACACATCGGCCTCCCGCATGCTGCCGAGGAGGCTGGCCTTCCGTGCGATACCCCGCCGACCAACGCAATCCCCTTTCTACAGGCTCCCCAACAAGGTGGTTCGCTATCTGTGCCTCGGCATGATCGCTGCTATGATGTTTTTCATATTCGGGCTGATCCGGGCGAGCCAGATCGAGAACCAGAAGATAGCTGCTGGGGCTGTTCCAAAGCCCAGGCCAGCACCTCCAGCATGGGAAGCATACCCTTTCCTCACAAGATACTACGGCGGAGTCCGAAGCATCGTGCCTTTCGCGGACCATGACCCTGAGTATCCTCGTTCCGGGGATGAACTACCGTACAACTCATCAGCCGAGACAGTCGAACCCAGATCAGGTTCAACCGCGCATCAAGTCTCAAAAAATGAGAAGCAGGCCGGCGACCAGATCCCCGGGTCTCTCCCCGAGACCAAGGCATTCTCAACCGACTACCCACACTCTGTACTCGCCAGCAAAAGGGACCAGATCAATGAATGCTTCCTGGATGCTGAGAAGACAGTCCGTATTCCCTTGATACGGTACTTCGATGGGCGACCGCGCGGCTTCCCCGAGCATATCATGGGCTCCTACGAGCTGGTCTCTCTTCCAGAGGACATATGCTTCGACAGGTACGGGAGGTACGGGCCCTACGGGTTTGGGTATTCATCCCGAAGCGGCGGCCTTGGTATCGGGGAGCATGGCGATAACGAAGGTGCCCAGGCGGTCTGGCAGACGTCTCGGCAGGTGGATTTCCGACCTGTGAACTGGGCAGACACACAACGGCGCTGCTACCGGGCAAACGCTGAGCGGTTCAAGCCCATCGAGATGAAGGCGCCTCCCCCTCGCGGCTTCTACATCAGCGAGAAGGCCGATGAAGACAAGGCCAAGAGACGTTCTGAGCAGGCGCCGCCGCCGTCGTCGGATGACGGTACAACTGCCGCTTCTTCGGAGCGATCAAACAGCTCCTCCTCTCGGCCGACACAATTTTCTTCTCACCCAGAGGAGGGAAAAAGGAAGGAGGAAAATCAGAAGCTAGGACGCCATTCCAGAACAGCAGTGGTGATACGGTGCTGGGATGAATACCTGTTTGGCCCAGAGGACAAGATGAATCTGCGATCTTTGATTACGGAGTTGGCCCTCGCGTCTGGAAGTCGGTACGACGTGCATCTCCTAGTCCAGGTCCGAAACGATGTTGCACACCCCATCTGGGCAGACGACGAGGCGTATAGGGTACGGATCGAGGCCACGGTCCCTGAAGAATTCAGGGGTCTAGTCACGCTTTGGACGCAGACGCAAATGCTCTCCTTGTACCACGGCATCCCCGACCTTTTCACCAGGGGGCCGGACCACCCTGTGCACGGAGCGTACCGAGGCCTGCAGATGGCAATGCAGTACTTCGCCTACAACCACCCGGAGTACGACTACTTCTGGCAGTGGGAGATGGACATACGCTACACGGGGCACTACTACGACCTCTTCAGCCGCATGGAGGACTGGGCGACTCAGCAGCCGCGCAAGGGGCTCTGGGAGCGCAACTCCCGCTTCTACGTGCCGTCGGTGCACGGCACCTGGGACGACTTCAAGCAGATGGCACGCGTCCAGACGGAAATGGACACCGCCAGCCCGGACAAGATGTGGGAAGGCATCAGCGGCAAGAAAGGCGGGCCCGGTGGCGGTGGGCAAGGGAAGGCCGCCAGCAGGACCAAGGCAAGGGCCGAGCAGAGCGTCTGGGGACCCGTCCGACCCACAGATGAGGGCGACTGGTTTGAGGAGGAGAACGATCCGGAGCCGCCCACCAGCTACGACCGCGACAAGCACAAGTGGGGGGTGGGGGAGGAGGCTGACCTGATCACCCTGAACCCCATCTTCGACCCGCAGGGTACGACCTGGCTCCTGGCGGGCGACATAGCCGGCTACAACGAGACCGACGGCAAGGGGAAACCGCCCCGTCGCGCGGCCATCATTGCCGCGTCGCGCATGTCCCGCCGGCTGCTGCTGACGATGCACCGCGAGACGGCAATCAAGAAACATCACGCCTTCCCGGAGATGTGGCCGGCCACGACGGCGCTGCACCACGGGTACAAGGCCGTCTTCGTCCCCCACCCGTTGTTTGTGGACCGGCAGTGGCCCACCGAGGTGATGGCGAGGACGTTCAACGGTGGGAAGAACGGCGCTTCGGGCGGGGCAAGGACGTCGGTGTTTGGCCAGCGCGAGCACAACCTCAGGGGGCTGAGCTGGTTCTACAACTCCGGGTTTGCGCCGAACCTGTACAGGAGGTGGCTCGGCCTCGAGGTGAACAATGACGGGGGCGGGAGGTTCGAGACGGAGTCGGATGGGGCCAAGGATGGGAGCAGCGTCGGGCAGATGAAGGGAGGGGAAGGGAGGATGTGTCTGCCACCGATGCTGATCCATCCAGTGAAGGATATCACTCTGCCGGACGATCAGAACCTTGATGAGGCTTTCGATGTGACCGAGGTTCAAGGAAGTGATCCAGCCACGTGATTGAGTGGGAAGGGAGGCCACAGGGAATATGCCTAGATAGACAGATGTGCAATTGGGATTGGGAAGACCCTCAGAACCCTACCTAGGTGGTTAATGTTCTGGGCCGAGGGAGCTTTGTTACGGCGTTCTGTTAGGGGCTTTGGTTATTACCGGGTTTTCATGATGAGGGATAAATATTTGGTGTTTTCGACGTCTCTCGTACTAGCCCTTGGTTTATCTTTCTTCCTTTTCCTCTCTTTCTTTTTCGGTTTCAAGGCTATTTCTACAACTGCAATATGTCTTCTCTTGATGAAATGTGCAAATGGAGACAGCATTGCACCTGTCCTGGGCGGGCTGCCTGGCATTCATTCAGTCATATTTCGACGGGCTCGGCTCTGATAATCTCTGGGCCAATGGGAGCTCCAGGCCCAACATAGTATATGGGCGGCTACCCTGTCACTGTAACAGCCATAATCAATATATGTACATATTTTTACATGATGAACCCATACAGGTTTGCTTCTACAGCTACCCCGGATAGACTGTCTTGTCCATCTCGCTACACCTCTTAAGCAACCACAACATTTTGATGCCCCCAGTCCGTCGTTCATCTCTTCCTGATGATCAGAAGCCATCGAGGCTTATGGAGGTTACCAACCAACCATCCTTTTCAGCTGCCTCACAGAAGAAAGGTTGCGATGGAAAGGGTAGAGCGGATCATGAATTAGTCCTATATAAAAGAGAAAAAGAAACCCGAAAAGACATGGTACACCCCCCTCCGTTCGCCTTTCCCCTCATTCAGACAACCCTCTTGACCTCAAAGAACCTCCTCAGCCACCAAACCTGGAAGACTGACTCCCCAATAACGACCCCAATAACGAAAAGGTTCCACCACTTGACGCGACTGTTCGTGCTCTCGGCTGTGTTGCGGTGGGTCCGCTCCCGGAGAACAATGTAGCTTTGCTCGTCCTTAACCTGGGCGAGCAACTCCGACAGCTGGCGGACGGCGGAATCGAGCGGGTCCCCCGGCTGGTCCGACTCGGAGACGTAAACGATGCCGTGCACGTTGAACGAAACCTCCTTGGAGGTCGCGCCCCAGTGCTCGTTCCCGAAGCAGTACAGGTAACGGCCGTCGTGCTGGGCCGTGAAGGAGAAGTCGCCGTTCGAGGTGGACTTTTCGAAAGTCTCGTATTGTCCCATTGGGTTCGTTACCTGTTGTCGAGGGTGGATTGATGTGTCTTTGGTCAGCGCCGCCGGACCAAAAAAGAGGTTGGTGCGAGTCGTGTGAATTTGGATTTGGATTTGGAACAATTGTCCTGTCTGCAACCGGTGAATGGGCGCAAAGAGCATACCCAGAAGTCGATGTCCAGGTTGCCAGCGCTACCGAACTCCCTGTCGCCGACCTGGAACGTGACCGTCATCTTGTCGTCCTTGTGCAGCTCCTCGTGGAAGCACTCCCGGCCGTGGGCTGGCAGCGCGATGTTGTGCGCTAATATGCTGGCCGACAGCAGGCCGATTGCGAGGAGCAACCTAGATAGAGAGAAGAACCCCATAGCTGTCTGTGCCCCTGTCCTTCTGGCTCTCTGTGGCTGTGGGTGTGCGTATCTACAATATTTGTCGTTGGCGTGGGAGATGAAATTGCCTGGACAGGAGGCTCGTACCCTTTGGTATGGGAGCTCCCAAAAAACCACTGACACGCCAAAGGGGACACTTGTCTGTGGAGCCACGGTTGAATTGAGGCTCCAGTGCTGATCTCAGCCTATCACATGCAGGAACAAGGGGGAGGCCGGGCCGAAAATTTTCCTGCGGAGTCTTCAGTTATTGGCCTCTTGTACTCTTGATCACTCATCTGTAGGTGGAGTGGTTGCACACAAAGAACTATTGCAGAGAAATCGCCTCGTGACTTTCAATCATGATGACTCTGTCCTGCGTCCATTTGGCCCTCCTAATTGTCATCAGGTTGATGCCTCTCGCAGTTGTATTCTCGTTTCTTAGCAAGATCGGGAGGCGATATATTGATTTATAAACATTCCGAAGAAAATAGAGAGATAAAATAAAACAATTAAATTTCGGCGTCCAGCTGGAGACGGGCAGGGAACTCAGACAGCCCGGGCAGGTAGCTCAAGGCTAGCAATGGGGGCTAGGAGTCTTGGTTAGCCGCACTGTAGCGGGGTACCTCCCTACCTACCTAGCCTACTACTGAGTCCAACACCGTATGCAAGCAGGGAGGAAACAACTGGATAAGCAACAATTGTGCTTTTGGGCAGGTGGCCAAGTAGGTAGAGAATACGGAATAATCGCAATCCCCGTCAGTCGTTGTGGCTCTTTGTAGCTAGTAGACGGGTAGTCCACCAGTCTACCCAGGCTGGCAGGCTGGCAAGCTGAATTGCGTCTTAGAATCGTAGACTGCCCGTGTTTTGACTGCTTGACTGCCCGGTTACCTAGTCAAGTTGTTGAGATGGTGTGACAGGGTCGGTACGGATTACCTAGACTAGGGGATGGATCTGGTGAGAGATGCCACTCCGGCCCATCCCTATCTGGCACTGGCAGGGTGCACAGATCAAGCACCTGAGCCACCTCTCATCAGCACCCTCGCTGCCTTACCTACAGATAGTACTTTTTTTTTCAAGCCCCAAAAATCTGTCCACTGCCATTCCACTCTTGGAGACCACCACATCCACTTTCCATTCTCTGGTTTCTGCCTTCCGTCTGCCTTCAGACTCCCAAACATCAATTCCGCACCAACTCGACCAACAACCCGTCATCCTTTCGACTTGACCTTGGTCATCACCACCACGAGAGTAATTGTGTCGCATCCCTCGATACACCCCTCTCCTCCGAAGGTGAGCCATTGCTTTTGTGCCTCTCACCGTCTTTTCCCCCTTGGTCTGCACCTTGCGCCTTGCACCTTGCACCTTGCACGACGACTTCCTCGTTGTCCTTGTGCACGCCCTCTTGTTTTGCCTTTAGCATCCGGGTTAGTCTCCTTCTCTGTCGGATGCCACCATTCCACCCAGCTGGTCGTGAAATCCTTGCTGCCTGCCTGGTCCTCGACTAGCATCTTTGTTTGCTGGTAGCCTGGCGAGGGTAGAACACTGTTCCGCAACAATGACATGAATCAAACCACATTACACGTTTTACTATCCCCAAGTCCCGTCCTTGGACTCTCATCATATCTGTCCTTTGCAAGGCTTGTCTTCATATTCACCGATCACCCGTCGAGTGTCACCGGCAACTGTTCTCTTTGGTCGCGTTGCTTGACAGATCCCGTCATCCCTGACCTCCCAAGAGCTGATCGCAACAAGCTGCTGGATTTCTTTCAACGGACCTAAGCCTAATGGCTGTATGTCTCCTCGCTTACATTCCGGGAGCTGATTCGCGCAAACAGTGAAATCCTTCTTTGGCCTCAGCCTCCCTCTCGCTCGCTCCCTCAGCCAGCCTCCGCCGCCCCAATACTCCTTTAATCTTAGAATACTGCCATCATGGGTATCAAGATATCGAAGGTGTTCGGGGACCTCTTCGACACGCTGTTCCAGGGCAAGAAGGAGATGCGAATTCTGATGGTCGGGCTGGACGCTGCCGGGAAGACGACCATCCTGTACAAGCTGAAGCTGGGCGAAATCGTCACCACGATCCCCACCATCGGTACGATATCATTCACTAGCCTCCCTCTCGCTACCACTGCCTAAATGCGAGTTTTGGCGCGATGTGGACCTAACCAGGATCATTGCTGCTGACACCGCCTCGACCACGATTGCAGGCTTCAACGTCGAGACCGTCGAGTACAAGAGCATTCAGTTCACGGTGTGGGATGTCGGTGGCCAGGACAAGATTCGTCCGTTGTGGAGACATTACTTCCAGAACACGCAGGGTATCATCTTCGTCGTGGACTCCAACGACCGTGACCGTATCGTTGAGGCGCGGGAGGAGCTGCAGCGCATGCTGAACGAGGACGAGCTCCGGAAGGCCGTCCTCCTAGTCTTCGCCAACAAGCAGGATCTTCCCGTACGTTCTCCCTCGTTTTCTCCTTCCCCCTTAGTTCCTGTCCCAATTTCCGTCTCTTGGCGGTTGTAGCGGAAGGAGTCTCGATACTTGTATGCTAACTTGGACATGTCATTAGAACGCCATGAATGCCGCTGAGATTACAGACAAGCTCGGCCTCCACAGCCTGAGGCAGCGCGCCTGGGTAAGACGCCGTTTTGTAACAAAACACAAAATGGACTCCGTCTCCATTACCTCTCTCGTGCTCTTTCCCTGGACCTTTCTGCTGACACTGCCATGTAACCGACTGCAGTTCATCCAATCGACCTGTGCTACGTCTGGGGACGGTCTTTACGAGGGGCTCGATTGGCTTGTGAAAAACCTCAAGGAGGCGAACCAGTAAAAAAAAGGTGCTGGAGCAGCCCACTCGCCCCTTCCTCGTCTGTCATTCGACCCCGTCGTCGCCGCCGTCGTCGTGGTTCGGCCATAGCTCGCGAAGTATCCCTCAGAACAAATCCAAATCGATCAGAACCCGTCTACATCAACGTGTAGCCGTCTAACCGTTTACCACGGATTAACAATGCAAATTCGTCGTCGTGGCTGGTGCTGGTGCTAATTCAGGGCTGGAAACCGAGAAATGCCTCATTGTTTCTCTGCGGTCTTTTTGGTGTCTTCTCTTTATTGTTTCTCAAGGGAAAGAGAGTGGCGTGCTGGGTTGGAATTTTGTACAATGTCAAATACGGCGGATCGAATTTTGCGTTTGCCACGTCTGCCCCCCTTTCGTCCCTATTACCTCTTTTGGAACAAGTAGAAGGCGAGATTGGGACTGGGGAACAAACGGGGGAAACAGCACAACAGCCCAGCCTTTTTTATATTTTTTATATTATTATCAAGTTTGCCCCTCCCCCTCTCTCCCTCTCGTCCCCCCCCCCTCTCCTCTCTCTCTCTCTCTNCCCCCCCCCCCCCCCCCCCCCCCCCCCCCCCCCTCTCTCTCTCTCTCTCTCTCTCTCTCTCTCTCTCTCTCTCTCTATTTGTCTCGCGATTACACACAGTAACTAGTTCATTTTCACTCTCACTCTACAAGCATTTGTTGTTTCTTGGCTGCCTGTTCCCTTGGCCTTAGACTGTCTCCCACCCTTGTGGATTTCCCTGGGGGAGCATCAACCTGGTGTCAGCAATTAAATCTGAATGCTTCCCATCCCAGAACTTCTCCGGTGTGGACAGAAGATCAGGATGCATTTAATGTTTTTTTATACAGCCCCTGATTTCTGGCCCTGTTGGTCCTCGACCAAATCTCCTCTGTATAGTGTTTCACGGAACCTACCTTGACCGATTGTGAGCATTTCTAGCGCACGCATCCTATCCGGCACACAGTATGTCAAGAATCTCATGCCTACCTAGGTGGGTAACTAGGTGCCTACCAGGTAGGTTAGGTTATAAATCACCCCCTGCCGTCGTAACATCACATATCACCAATAATACCCCGACGGGTAGCCGCAGTCTGTGGCATGGCTAGCAAGTGATATATATTTCTCGATAGTGTATGTAGAGAACGGGCTGGACATGCATTCTCTTGTGCAGGCGCGATACTAGCAATGGGAGGTCAGTCAAAGCTAGTCGTGGCCGCTGGATAGAAGACTCGATGTGACGGTGGGCAGTGAGTAGAGTTTACCAGGGAAAGAATTTTTAGGCAGATATCTACCTAATGTATAGGCGTGTGTACGCCTTGGTGACTACGTAGGTAGGGATCTACGGGGGCACCAAAATACGATGCTGCCGTGGTATTGATGCTATGTAATGGCGAAAGGCGTGTAAATAAATGAGGGAGGTAGGTAGGCAGGACAAGTACAAGCGGGCAGGACTTTCACCCAGGTAAACAGAGGGACATTCCGCCCCAAACCCAGATGAACTTTGGTATCATGAGAGGAGAGATAAAACCGTGTAAAGTCAAATGACGCCACGACAAACCCGAACCCTACCTAACCACCCCTAGCCCTAACACGTATCTACAGCAACACACAAAATTCCATGGTAGTCAGTGAAGAGACAATTCATCCTACATCCAATCATACATTCGTCGTCGAAGTCGCCGTCCCTCCTTGGGCTCCCACGATCTCTAGCCCGCTGCCGTCCCCTTTGATCTTCACCAAAGCAGTGTGCCCAGTCCGGACCTCTCCCTTGATGATGCGGTCGGCCAGCCCGTTGGAGATCTCGGTCGTGATGAGCCTGTTGAGGGGTCTGGCGCCGAACTTTGGATCGTAGCCCCTCTCGGCCAGCCAGTCCCTCACCTCGCCAGGGACATAGAGGGTGATGCGCCGATCCGTCAGCCTAGCCTGCAGCTCGCGGAGGCGAATGTCGACAATTTCGCGCAGGGCGCCGAGTGAGAGCCGCTTGAAGACGATGAAGCTGTCGATGCGGTTGAGGAACTCAGGGGGGTAGGCGGACGAGACGATGTCCATGACGGCCGACTTGACCTCGGGGCTGATGGAGCCGTCGGGCGTCTCAGTGTAGGGGACCGACGGGTTCGCGCCCACGAGGATGTCAGCGCCCAGGTTGGAGGTGAGCACGATGATGGTGTTCTTGAAGTCGACTTTGTGGCCCTGCGCGTCCGTCAGGTACCCTTCGTCTAGGACCTGGAGCAGCAGGGCTGAGATGTCGCGGTGAGCCTTCTCGAACTCGTCGAAGAGCAGGACCGCGTAGGGCTTGCGTCGCACCGCCTCGGTCAGCTGGCCGGCGTCCTCGTAGCCGACGTAGCCTGAGGGCGCGCCGATGAGGCGGCTGATTGTGTGCTTCTCCTGGAACTCGGACATGTCGAAGCGGACGACGGCGGTCTCGGTTGAGAAGAGGAAGGCAGCAAGCTTCTTGCACAGCTCCGTCTTGCCGACGCCCGTAGGGCCCAGGAAGAAGAATGAGGCGAGCGGTCTGTTGTCGCCACTCAGGCCCGCGCGCTGGAGGCGGACGGCGTTGGCCACGGCCGAGAGGGCCTCGTCCTGGCCCCGGACCGACTCCCGCAGCGTATCCTCCATGTGGACCAGCTTCTCGATGTGGCCCGACGTGAGCTTGGAGACGGGGATGCCCGTGATGCGCGAGACCACGGTGGCGATGTCGTCGGCCGTCACCGAGTCGTGGATGAGCGTCGGCTCCTCACCTTTACCATTGGCGGCGCCAGACTCGGACTGCTCCTCGGGCAGCTTCGCCTCCAGGGACGGTATCACACCAAACCTCAGCTCCGACGCCCTGGCAAAGTGGCCCTCCCGCTGGGCGGCCTCGAGCTCCATCCTGGCCCGGTCGAGCTCTGCCTGCGTCTGCTTGATGGCGTCGATCTCGGCGCGTTCCTTGTCCCACTTGGCGTTCAGGGACTTGACCTCGTCCTGGTACTTCTTCAGGTCCGCCTCCAGCTTCTCCCTCCGCTCGCGGCTGGCCACGTCCTTCTCCTTGCGGAGGCTCTCGAGCTCGATCTGGATCGTCATGATCTTCTGGTCCAGGCGCATGATGTCCTCGGGTTTGCTCTCCTGCTGTAGTCTGAGCGAGCTGGCGGCCTCGTCCATCAGGTCGATGGCCTTGTCCGGGAGGAACCGGTCCGTTATGTAGCGGTTTGAGTAGGTCGCGGCCGCCACCAGGGCACCGTCCGTGATGCGGACGCCGTGGTGCACCTCGTACTTGTCCTTAATGCCGCGGAGGATGCTGATGGTATCCTCCACCGTGGGCTCGTTGACGACGATGGGCTGGAACCGCCTGGCCAGGGCGGCGTCCTTCTCGATCAGGCGGTACTCGATCAAGGTGGTTGCGCCGCAGCACTGCAGTTCTCCTCTGGACAGGGCCGGCTTCAGGAGATTCGAGGCGTCGATCGAACCCTCAGCCTTCCCGAGGCCGAGCAGTATGTGGAGCTCGTCGATGAAGAGGATGACCTCGCCGTTCGCCTTCTCTACCTCGCTCAGGACCTTCTTCAGTCGCTCTTCAAAGTCGCCCCTGAACTTTGCGCCAGCGATGAGGGAGCCTAGGTCCAGGCTGATGACCCGCTTGTTCTTGATGCTCTCCGGCACGTCGCCCCGGATAATCCGCAGTGCGAGGCCCTCGAGAATTGCAGTCTTGCCCGTCCCGGCATTTCCTATGAGCACAGGGTTGTTCTTCGTCCGCCGGGACAGCACCTGGATCGTCCTTTGGATTTCTGCATCCCTCCCTATGACCGGGTCGAGCTTGCCCTCCTTCGCCTTCGCCGTCAGGTCTATTCCGTACTGCTCCAGTGCCGGCTTCTCCTCCTCACCACCGAGGTTCATGCGGTGGGTGCCTCCAGGGGGGTGTGGCCGACCGCTGCTCGCATAGGTTCGAGCCCCGGCGACAGGTGATAATGGCGACAATCTGTTGAAGGAAATGACTCTGGGGTTGACACCGATAGGGTGTGGAGCGGAAAGTCGCGACATCAGACCAGCCGGTGCCGGCGCTGGCATTCCCCTGAGTGTCCTCATCGTGGAAGCGCTGACGAGGCGCCATGGAGAATTTTGCGGCTGATTACGAGGGATCATTTTTGAAGGAGGAATTGTCGTTCGCGTTGGCTTCAGGTTTGTCTTTAGGTTGAGCTATCTATCGATTGAAATGATAGGCAGCGCCTGAACTTATAGCTGGGGATATCATCATATATGCTGCTGTTGGGACACAAAGGTTCTTGAGCTCACGTCGTCCTGCTCCAACAACATCAGACTGGCAAGACTGGATGCTTCCATCCACAGCACAAGGTGGTGGCCTGAGATGTTTCCAGCAGCTTCGCGATGTGGCTCCACTCTCCAAGGTAGATCAATTGATCGAGGGGTACAGGGGAAACAGGGCAGTTTGACCACTGAGAATGGTCTGTGCGACAGTGCGCCGAACGGGACCAAACCCTCCTCAGAAAGCACAGCACAGGCTACTAGGTACCTCTACGCAGTCTTGGTAGGTCCACGAATTACCTCAAGCAGCAACAGCCACGCCCCTGGGTACAACCAGAAAAAAAATTATCAAAAAGAAGAGGCTGAATTTTTGACAAGTCATCAATTAACCCCACCTCCAACCTTCTCCTTAGGCAACCTCATCTCGTCCATCCAACCCCTCGACAAGTTTTAAAAAAACGCGATACTCTTCCCCCCCGCCGCAAAATAAGTAAATTCTCTTCCTTCTTTCTCTTCGACGAGCATCATGGGTTTCGTCGACTTCCTCACTGACGCTGGCCTGTCTCGTAAGTAACCATGATGTTTTGCGGTGCGGCGCAGTAGCAGGGAATTTTGACTTCCGTTTGCTGCCGCTCTGGCTGTCTTCTGGCTTTGTTGATCGCTTTCTTTCTTCCATTTTTTCTCCCTGCTGACATCAATCTCAGTGCTTGACAGTTGGCTGAGCACGCGCTCTTACATTGTCGGGTATGTACCAAGCGCCATTTTCTTGATTATTTTCCTTTCTCAACCTTTGTAGCCCATCCTTTTGGCGCTGTTCACATGTGAACTCAGGCCTCCTTGCCTGCCTACGCCTTCACCCCCTTTCATGATGAGAAACATTGGTCCGTGTTGCTGAGCAGCTTAAGACCCTGCAAATGACGACCAAACAAAGCACCCAGTGCAACTCTGATTTTGTTCCTACTCTCTGCTCCCATAGTCCCCCCCCCCCTTCCCCCCCAGGTCTCCAGCCTGTCCAATTGACATAGATGAGACTGTCTTTCGGCCTACTCTGTTGTTACTTTCTGCAATACTGCTCGCACTATTGTCCCCTTGTTGCCTCCTTGTTGCATCCTTGCCTCGAGTTACAGGTGGCGGGCAGCTGACAATATCGGTACTTTATAGCTCATCTGCCAGCCAGGCCGATGTGGTCTCCTACAAGGCCCTGAGCGCGACTCCTGACGCTGGGAAGTACCCCAACGCTGCCCGCTGGTACAAGCACATCGCCTCATACGAGGATGAGTTCTCCACCCTCCCTGGCGATGCTAGCAAACCATACACCACGTACGGCCCCGAGGAGGCCGCCGCTACCCTGAATCCGGCCAAGGCTCCTGAGGCCGCCGGTGGTGACGACGACGATGTCGACCTGTTTGGCAGCGACGACGAGGAGGAGGACGCCGAGGCCGCCCGCATCCGGGAGGAGCGCCTGGCTGAGTACAAGAAGAAGAAGGAAAGCAAGCCCAAGGTCACTGCCAAGTCGGTTGTGACCCTTGAGGTCAAGCCTTGGGGTACGGCCCAGTTTTCATTTTTGTTTACTTCTTCGAGTCTAGCTTAACCATGTTCGGAGAGGTCGCCGCTAATCCAACCATGCTCTGCTTTCCAGATGACGAGACCGATATGAAGGCGCTCGAGGAGTCCGTCCGCAGCATCGAGTGGGACGGCCTTGTCTGGGGGGCCTCAAAGCTCGTCCCAGTCGGTTACGGTGTCAGCAAGCTGCAGATCACGGCGGTCGTTGAGGACGACAAGGTCGGCGTAACCGAGCTCCAGGAGAAGATTGAGGAATTCGAGGATTACGTCCAGTCCTCCGATGTTGTAAGTGCTCCACTGCCCATGCATCCCACAGATGTGTCTCCCCATTTAGATCATGCTTGTCCTAACCAACATTTGTTCTTCCTTTACCTATAGGCTGCTATGCAGAAACTGTAGAGGCCGACAGCGATGAGAGATGTGAAAGTAAAGCTTTGGCCTAAGACGCCATGACTTTTTCCGGAGAGGTTTCCTTGTGTGCTTACATAGGTCGCGTCGCACCCCGAAGAGCGCAAGAACCTCACTCAAAGAAAATAGCAACACATTCTAGACGGATGGAATCAAATCATCCAAAGTGATGCGTTGCTTGTTGAACCCCTGAGACGATCTATTTTTGTGATACTGTATATCTCCCATCGCACCCGTCTCACCCGTCTCGCACGCCCACCGGGCTAACCCCGGCATCTCTTAGTGGTGGAAGAGACGGATGTTCTGCTCCACAAAGGTGATGCCCAACTTCTCCGCCGTCTCGAAGACAGGCTGGTCATTTTGGCTGCCACCCGGGGCGGCGATATACTTGACCCCTGAGCGCGCGGCACGGAAAATGTTGTCGATGAAGGGGAACTTTGTGTATTGTGCAAGTTGCTACTTGTTAGCATATAGACGCACCCCTCGTTCACATGTTGTGTGGTCACGATGTAAGAGGTCGCAATAGCTCCTAGACAGATTACAGACTACAGATCACAGATCACAGATCACAGGCCACGGGTCATGTGTCAGGTCAGGGGCCACATGTCACGGGTCACGGATGACTTACAAAGGCGTCGCTAGAGACGGCAACGTTGGTCAATTTGCCCAACCATTCTTCCCTCTCAGCCTCGGTGAAGGCCAGGGGCACCTCGTCGAAGAATGCCTCAAAGGCTTCCCGCTCGGGGCCGGACTTGGGCAGCTGGCCGCCAACCAGGAGGTCGATGGCGTTGCTCTTGTCGGGCCGCTTCGTGCCCTTCGTCCACTTGATTCCCAGGACGCGGGGGTGGAAGCGAAGCCACCAGTTGTCGGCCTTATCCCCTGCCAGCCGCGTGCAGTGGATGCGCGACTGCTGCCCCGCGCCAAGGCCGACGATCTGGCCTTTGATGGCGTAGCAGACCGAGTTGCTCTGGGTGTACTTGAGCGCGATGGTGGCCACGGTCAGGTCTCGCAGGGCGGATTCAGGCAGGGGGCCTGAGTCCTTGGGTGTGATGACAGTGCCGAAGGACTTTGGGGAGATCTCGACGTCGTTGCGGTGCTGCGACAGGTTGACGCCGTAGACGGTCCGGACCTCTTTCTTGCTGGGCGCGTACTCCGGGTCCATCTGGAGTATCAGATACCGCCCGGCCTTCTTCTTTTTGAGCATCTCGAGGGCAGCGTCCTCATACCCGGGGGCGATGACGCCGTCCGACACCTCCTTGGATATTATGCTCGCCGTGGGCACGTCGACGACGTCGCTCAGGGCGATCATGTCGCCGAAGGAGCTCATGCGGTCCGCGCCCCTAGCGCGGGCGTACGCCTGGGCCAGCCCAGACGCTTCGATGCCCTGGATGCCCTCCACCATATAGACCTTCCGCTCGTCCTCGCTCAGCGGGACCCCTATTGCGGCCCCGGCGGGCGAGACGTGCTTGAAGCTGGCCGCCGCGGGCTTGCCCAACGCGGCCTTGAGCTCCTTCACCAAGGGCCAGGCGTTGAGCGCGTCGAGCAGGTTGATGTAGCCGGGGGCTCCGCTCAGCACCTTGAGCGGCAGGTTGCCCTCCTTGACGTAAGCGGCGGCGGGCTTCTGGTGGGGATTCGCACCGTAGCGGAGCGAGATGTGTTGCAGGCCGTTCGAGGCGTACTGCCGCCGGAAGAAGTCTGAAATGGCGGCGTCGTAGTCGGCGGTGTGCTCGAAGGCCTTGAGGGCGTAGAGCTTTCGGCTGGACTCCTTGACCTCGCCATCTCCGAGCTCCTTGAGGAACTCGGGGTAGTCGGCCGGGTCGCTGAGGATGGTGACTCGCGAGTGGTTCTTGGCGGCGGCGCGGATGAGGGTGACTCCGCCGATGTCGATCTCCTCTACCGCCTCGGTCACGGTCACATTGACCTTGGCGACCGTATCCTTGAAGGGATACAGGTTGCAGACAACGTAATCCACCTTGTCGATGCTCTGCTCCGCCAGGTCCTTCTCGTCTGAAGCCAGGTTGCGGGCGAGTATGCCAGCGTGCACGGCCGGGTGCAAGGTCTTGACCCGGCCCGCAAGCATTTCAGGGGCTTTGGTGATGGCCGAGATGTCCCTATATTTATAGGTTGTAAGCTGTTTTGAATCATACGGGCGCCTGCGCCTTTGCCTCTGTTTTCCCTGCTTCACGTTGCTTGGTGTTTATTGTTCTTTTCCCCCTATTCTTTTTATTACACTTTTTTTTTGGGGGGGGGGGGGAAGGACGGGGGGGGTGCTTTGTCAAGGGAGGCTCATGAAAAAAACCACCAACCATAAGAACCAAGACAAGACGAAAAGATAGAAACCAGCCAAGAAGAAAAGAAGCAGAGAGGGGGGAATTGGAAGATATCAGCCGAGTCAACTCACTCTACGGGGAAGCCAGACTCCCTAATCATCTTGGCTGTCCCTCCCGACGCGAGGATCCGAACATCGTTCTGGATGAGACCCTTGGCCAGGTCTAGCAGCCCAGTCTTGTCATATACAGATACGATGGCGATCCGCTGGTGCGCAGCCATCTTTGACATGAAGATGTGTCTATGGTATCACACTTGACACGTCAAGCTTGGGCGAGAGAAGAGAACCCGAGAACGCTGGCCTCGGACGACAGACTTAAATTTCAGCGTTTTGCCAACAAGAGTCGGGTCCCGGAGTGTAGCCCGTTCGCCCAGTTGTAGTGCAGTAGCACACAAAAGCTTTCTGGCCGATGGCGGGGTAAGTCAAAATCTCATTACCTGGCCCAATCGCGTAACGTCATCAACCGGCCAGGGGTCCATCGTCCGTACAGTCCCCCATAGTAAAGAGCACTGCTCTAAGCTGCATATAAAAGCTGGGGGGATACAGTGCGCAATCGTCGCATTCCCCTGGCCTCGCTTCAGGGTTCAGACTGTAGGTATACGGATTACATAAAGTCGTCAATTGCTTATAGCGCGATCAGCGACCAAACCGCGTCTACCTCAGGACTTTGTTGCTCATTCTCTCATCCTCATCAACTGGGACCCAACCAAGGTCCTGTACGAAGCGCTACTCAAACTGAGAGATTCAGAGCCAGTCATCTGGATCTAAGATGTACGGTGATCTCGGAAACAAGCTGGTCGGTGGTCATTTAGCTCCCCTGCCGCGCCTCCCCAGCCAGCGGCGGTCCTGGCTTTGTTCTCTTACGCGAATTCCAGGTCCAACATGCGAAACGGACGCAAAACCTTGCGCATCTGCCCCCATACCAGACGGAAATAGTGCGCGCTGCGACTCGCGAGGTTCGCGACCTCCATAAGGACGTGGCACGGCTGCTAGAACCTTTCAATGGCTCGTTCGACCCGAACGCGGACCAAGCAACGGCGTGCGCGCTCCTAGTCAACCACTTGTCTATGAGGCGGAACAAGAGGTGCCTGCTCGCCTATCACAGGACTCGGACCGGCAAGCTCGAAGAGCTTGTTTGGAACGGCTCCGACGTATTGGACTTGTCGAGTCAGCAGCTTAGGGATGCTGTCGGCGCGAACGGGATGGGCGGCGGCTCGGACGGGGCGACGAGCAGCCTCAGCCCGCAGGAGGAGGACTACGTTCGGCAGTATAGCGACCTGCTGGCTGCATACAAGGGCCAGTGGACCGACATTGATCTCACCGGCAGCTTAGAGCCGCCGCGGGATCTCTTCATCGATGTGAGGGTCTTGAAAGATGCTGGAGAGATCCAGACCGAGTACGGGTAAGCAAAAGAAGCATGGAGAGCAGAGAGCGCGACACTAGCGAGACAGACTGCCTTGCGGAGGATCACTTTATACCTGACATTAACAACCGCAACAGGGCCATCACGCTGAGCAAGAATAGTCAGTTTTACGTCCGCCAAGGAGACGTTGAGAGACTTATTGCTCAGGGCTACCTCCAGAAGCTCAGTTGAGCTTGCTCGGTCAACGGCGGCGCCTCAGCGACCAGAAAAAATAGTACGAGACACCACTTGCACACTTGTGCCCCCGTCATCACAGCCTTGCTGGGTTTTTTTAGCGGTTTCAAGCGGATACTGCAGGTCTGTCGAGAACTCGAGATGCGAGGGCTGGCGGAGAATATCAAGCGGATGGCCCTGAGTAGCGGGCTCACTTTACGGCTCTCGATCTGCACACCTTTCGAGGAGGCTTGGTATCGGCTGCCGAGACCATAACGTGTTACGTTTTGGGTGGACAAAAAAAACAGCCCAGACCGTGGACAAACAATTGGTCAGGGGGATCGTGTTGAGGCCGTCGCGATCGTGGAGAAAGGAGATCTATCACCTAGTAGTCTGTCCATTGTTCAACCCCCAAACCCGACCCGAAGGAGGGGGTGCTTACCGCTCGGGGTTTCACTGGCGCGGTCCAATCTGGAATACGCACCGTTACATCCCCGAAATGCAGGCGGGAGGAGTGATGGGGCCACAGGAGCCGATGTGCCGGTGGAAACGGCCGCAATAGGCGTCCGATCGACCATTTACTGGGGGGAAGCTCGATTTGGGAGATTTTATTGACCACATGGGCTGGCAGAAAAAAAAATTGTTGGTGGCAGCTGCCATGTTGCAGACTGGCAAAGGTCAGGCTTTTCCATTATGCAAGCTTCATCCCGTCCACTGTGACTTTGTGTGCCATTAGCGCCTGGGACCACTACCTACACGGCATGATAAGAGGACGTGCGGATTAGTGAACAAATCTATCCCTTCTAGTAAGTTTTGGGGGGATGAGCCGAAACAAACTCACGTTGACAAGACTGCACGCCTGCCTCTAGACTACTAGGTACCTAGTCTAGTACGCAGCACGTATCCATACGGAGTAGGTTCTTGAGTGCTTAGGTAACCAGTCATTTTGGTATGCCCAATCGCACCATCTACCACTACGGGCATCAATCATGATTCGTTTGTTTGTTCTGGTAATAAACGACGATTCGGGTCTGTGAGTGTGAATACTAGGTATGTCTTGAAATTCCTCCAAACTTTCCTTGGCTCGCCTCACCTTTCAGGCCTATCAACAAGCCTCCTTGCAGGACGGGAGTAAAGAAAGGTGGGGTGCTTCCTGAAAGTTCTGCAGTCTGTCTGCCGACTAAATAACACCTCCCCCGGGGTTTTAAATGTTAGTTCGAGAATTGGGACCCACCCACAGGAAGTGCTGAAAGTGTTACCAAAGAAGTAGATCGCCTCCAAAATTACGTCTGAAAGTATTGGATCCCGGTCTCTGAACCGATGCCCTGGCTGGAGCCCTTATTCTCAAGGCTCAGGGCGAACGCTGAAAATTCTGTTGGCTCCTGCCCCCCTGCTGGGGCCACTCAGTGGGTGGAACCCCTATCAGCACCCCCTGTAGGTGGGCCCCAATTCTCGAGCTAACATTTAAAACCCCGAGGGAGGTGTATGGTAGTGAGGTGGGGACGTGGTGTGAAGATTGAAAGATCTCATTGGGCCGGCCCTGAGGTATGCAGTAGGCTGGAGGCTGAGCAGAAGTCTGCATGACGCATGCGCTTGGAGAGAGGAGAACAGGCAAGCAAAAGTGAAGCGCGTGTTGAACAGGGCAAACCACACAATTGCATGCATATGACGCCTTCTGACGCCTCTGTTTCGACGCCTTCGCTCGTGCTTCACCCCTCAAGCTAAGCAAAGGGGGTCGCACAAAAGCCCTAGACTAGAAAGTGGTTGCGAATTGGGGGGTGAGAGGAGTTCTGGATAAATATTCTATGCCTTCTTCTTAACATGCCATTCCTAGGCACACCCAAAACAAACTCGCCCATTGATCAATTCAAGCCGCCGTTGACGTTAGGTTGGTCAGATGCCCAGCCGTTGCTTCCAGCTGTCTCCACTGTGGTCTAGATCCTAGAAACCCTGGGCTTGTCCGTACCTGTCCCTCGCTAGTACAGTACAGACCTGCCCGCTTACCTCTAGGTACCTAGGTGCCTACCTTGGTAGGTAGGTTGTTAGTCCCTAGAGACTACTGTGAAGAGATTGCCTTGTTTTCCTCAGCATATTAGCACGGATTACACTACGGATATACGTAGTAGAGCGGAGCGCCTTGAGACTGCAAGAAGTCTGCAACCGAATATGCCGAACGTCCCACTGCGGGTACCTTAGAAAGAGAAACTTCTCAGTCGTTAGTGGAAGATCCCATCAACCCATGTCTGCCTACCCACCATCATCCGGGAGCGAAGTCATTTTTATTCAAGAAAATCCTTGCTCAGGATTTCGCCATGCTGATGCAGTTGCCCCGCTTGGCCAGGAATACTGCGTCCTGCGTGCATGGAGGGTTTACTGCTCTGTACCTACGCAGCAGGTATTTCCGTATCTCTCCTGTGTCTCTTCAAGGTTCACAGGCCCTCCAAATTTTGTGCTGTATGCAAAGCTGCATACTGTGGTGGTCCAACCGTCCTGCCCAACCGGGTGTCTGCGCCAACGTCTAGGTATCCTATAGTTGTTGTCAGTAGGCCAGCCCATCTGTCACGGGCCACGAGCTACACCAGTCTACCACCACCGTGTATGTGTATGGCCCGAATGTACCTCAGTGTCTCCTCCTTCCCCCCTCTCGCCACCCCCCCAAACAAAGTGTCCCTCCCGAAGACCGGGGAGGTGGCCACGCCATTGACCATAACCTACTGACACCATTTCATCCCATTCAGGCAGATGAGAGAGGCTTCTACGGTTCTCCATTCGCAGCCTCCTTCTCCTTCTCCTCTTGTTTCTCCTCCCTCTAGCCATGTCATCACCTGCCTTTGGCTTCTCCCCTTGGAGAGGCAGACGGGCAGCATCTATCCACTCCCAGGATACCCATGACGACACCCCTAGCGTTGCTCTAAGTCCTCCTCTTGCTCCCCAGCCGACTCCAGGAGACAGCCGGCCTCTTTCCTCTTCGTATGGCTCGGCCATCCATAGGGAACCCATACGGTCGTTCATCCACGGGAGCGTTCGAGACAGGTTGGGTAAGCATTTTCTCTGTTTTTAGGATACCTCCACGAGGCAGTCCCACTTGTGGAATGGTATACCTTGATCCACCCACGCCCACGGACCTAAGCTTCCTCTGTTGGTATGGCCGCTCGAGCTGACACGATGTGCAGCCCCCGTCGATAGCGCGCAGTATGCACGAAGCGTCCGGGAAGACACGGCCGAGCTTGCTTCGTACCTACTGTCAGACCAGAGCAGCCGACGGGGGACGCCATCTTTCCTCAGTCGCCCCAGGTCAAACTCGTCGAGGATAGGTCGAGATCGGGACCGAGACGTCTCCTCGTCCTCGAACGTCGAGACGGACGACGCCGATACCGGAGCCGTGAGCGGGAGGGACGCCGAGACCATCAATGAGACATCAGAGCCGCTGTCCCCGGAACTGACAGTCGGAGGGGATGCTGATGCTGCAGGGCCTTCGATATTGTCAAACATGCTGAGACGATCGCCGCCAGAGCTTCCCAGCTCTCTCGCCGATCTCGTGGATAACGCAAGGAGCGAGAGGACAGTGTACATCGGGGGCGAGCCCCAGAATAGCCAGACCTCGGTCCGGGAGCAGAAACAGCGCCAGGCGGCCCGTCAGGATGCAGAGGTGGACCTCTTGACGGAAACGACCCCGTTGCTCGGGGTGCGGTCCCATGGGAGTGTGCATGGCAGCGTGCGGGCGAATGGGACCGGAGGGGCCCCTCACGACCCCGAGAGCCAGAAGGGCCCTATACCAAGGGGCTGGCGCGGCACCCTTGCCCTGAGACGACGTCATGCCGCGGACCGCCTTGCCGGGTTCTTGAGGGTTGCACGGGATCCCAAGTGCTGGGACAAACAGGCAATATGGAACACACTCGTCGTGGCTCCGATTTCGTGCCTACCTGCTGTCATTGTTGGGCTTCTTTTGAATATCCTCGATGCGCTTTCATATGGTGAGATGATCGTCTTCCCGCGACCCCCTCCCCCTTCTCATTACGTAAAACTTGACTCCGCAGGAACACCAAGACTAAAAGCTCGGGGCATCCTCCGCTTGTATCAGGCATGATTTTGTTTCCTCTGGGGAACCCCATATTCGCTAATCTAGGCCCCGCCGGCATCTCGATATTCTACGTCAGCACCATCATCTCTCAGTTGACGTACTCGTGCGGCTCCATATTCAGGGGTGGCGTCGGGTCAGAGCTGGTACGAAACTAGTACCGTCCCTCCCCCTTCCCTCTCACCCCCCCACCCCCCCATACATCAATGCAGGGTGGGATCAGGATCGATCGAGCGTGCGAATGGTGCTAACGCCTACCGCAGATCGAGGTCGTGCCTTTCTTCCACTCCATGGCATCGACTATCACCTCGATCGTCGGAGAGGACAGCCCCGACGCCGTCATTGCCACCACCATCACGGCCTACGCGCTCAGCTCAATGCTGACCGGCACCGTCTTTTACCTGATGGGCCACTTCCGGTTCGGGTACGTGGTCGGCTTCATCCCCCGCCACATCCTCATCGGGTGCATTGGCGGCGTCGGCTGGTTCCTCATCGCCACGGGCTTCGAGGTGTCAGCTCGGATCGAGGGGAGCCTCAACTACGACCTCGACACCCTTTGGAAGCTCCTCCGCGCCGATACGGTCCTCCTCTGGGTCACACCGCTCGCCCTCGCCATCGCGCTTTTCTATGGCCAGCAGAAGACGCAGTCAAAGTATTTCCTGCCCCTGTACATCATTACGATACCCCTTGTGTTTTACTTCTTTGTGCTTTCGCTCGATGCCCTGGACCCGGACACGCTGCGGGTTGCCGGCTGGATCTTTGAGGGTCCCGCGGCGGATGAGCCATGGTGGTACTTTTACACCCTCTATAGTACGTGTGCTGCCTGCCCCGTGACGATTTTATGTCCCCCCGAAGTGCATCGGCCAATCTGCCAGCTATCCACTCCGCTAACAAGGAAGCGTCTCCATAGGATTCGATGTCGTGCGATGGGATGCCGTGGCGGAGACCGTCCCTGCCATGTTCGCACTCACCTTCTTCGGGATACTCCACGTGCCCATAAATGTGCCGGCCCTGGCGATCAGCACCGGCGAAGACAACGTGGATCTGAACCACGAGCTCAAGCTCCACGGATATTCCAATTTCCTCTCTGGGGCTGCTGGGAGCATCCAGAACTATCTGGTGTACGCAAATACCGTCTTCTTCATGCGCTCGGGGGCGGACAGCCGGCTGGCCGGTTTCGAGCTTGCCTGCCTGACCTTTGGTGTCATGCTCATCGGGCCGAAGCTGATCGGCTTCATCCCCGTCATGATGGTCGGGTGCCTCATATTCGACCTCGGGTTCGAGCTCTTGCTGGAGGCTCTCTGGAGCCCCCGCAAGAAGCTCAAGTCTCTGGAGTACCTGACTGTCGTGGCAATTGTGCTCATCATGGGTATATACGACTTCGTGGTCGGTATAGGGGTTGGGATCCTTATGGCGTTTGTGTCCATGATCTTCCAGACGGCACAGGTCTCGGCGGTCAGGGCCGGCTGGTCTGGAGACGTTGTCGGATCAACGGTGCGACGCAACCCCTCGCAGCAGCATTACCTCCAGCAGGTCGGGCGCCAGATCTACGTCATCAAGCTAGCCGGCTATCTCTTCTTTGGCACCATCGTCGGTGTGGAGGAGAAGATCCGGGCGCTAATCGCAGACGAGGCGTTCAGCGAACGACCGATCAAGTTCCTCATCCTGGATCTGCACCAAGTCACCGGCCTCGACTACTCCGCCGGGGCGGCTTTTAGCACCATCGCCAGGCTTCTCGAGAAGAAAGGGATCGAGTTCATACTCAGCGGCGTCGACAGCGAGAGCCCGCTCTGCCGCAGCCTGAGGATCGTGGGCGTGTCCGACGACGAGGCCACGCTCGTTCCGGACCTTAACTCGGCCCTTGAGTCGTGCGAGAACGAACTGCTCAAGACGCTCTACGCAAGGCAACAGCTCGTCAAGGCCGCGCGTGCCCCTGTTGCATCGCCGCCAGCCTCATCGACGCCAGCCGCCAATCTGGATGTCCCCTGCAGGAATACCGTGTCCCCGGCCCTGGACTACCTGGCTACATCGCCCCGTCTAAGCCACCTACACGAGGCGGCAACACGATCCATTAACGTCGGCATCAGCCGGCAATCCAAGTGGCAGAGCTTCAAGGAGCCGCTAAGGCTTATGCTACAGATCTTCCAGGACCTCAGCGACAAGAACGAGGACTTTTGGTTCAGGGCTGTCAGCTTCTTCGAGAAGAAGGAGTACGTAGCGGGGGGGGTCCTCTACCGCCAATCAGAGCCTGCTACGGGCTTCTACCTTGTGGAGAGCGGCATTATCCGCATGGAGTACGACCTGCCTCAGGGCTTCCTGTGCGAGAGCATCGTGGCGGGCACGACGTGCGGCGAGCTGCCTTTCTTCTCCGAAACAAAGCGCACGGCTACTGCAATCGTCGAGCGGGACTGCGTCGTCTGGCTGATTGATCAGGAGGCGTGGACCCGGCTGCAAAAGAAGGAGCCGGATGTCGCCCAGGAATTGCTGCGCATGGGGCTGAAGCTGACGAGCGAGAGGATGAGCGTCATGACGTCTTATATACTGACTATGGCGGTCTGATCATGATTTTTTTTTGGAATTTTTTTTTTTT
>PYSP01000083.1:39131-77184 GCA_003049395.1 Pseudohalonectria lignicola | reverse complement strand
TGGGGGGGGGGGGGGGGGGGGGAGAGAGAGAGAGAGAGAGAAAAGTAAGTGTAGCCTCGCCTTGCAGCCGATATGACTTTGCTGCCTAGGTATCTACCAACCGGAGACGGTCTGTACATATTTCATTGTTGTCATCGATAAGTTGCTTGCCTGGACGATACCAGTGAGGAAGGATCTTTGGTTAGGGTTGGGTTAGGCTGGTTGTTCGAACGGCAGAACATGCCCGGAAGAGTGTTGAGTACATAAACGTCCGTAATACTCTTGGTGTGTTGGTTCCTTGTTACCTGCAGGAGTACAAACTCGGGAGGGATATGGATGGATCGGAAAAGTGCATGCCTACATAGGTGGGTGTTTGAGTCTTCCTCCCTCTGATATCGTTACAGAATGATGATGCAAAGAGGATCGTATTCCATTGTTGGATGGGAGCATAAAGGGGGGGAAGGGGAGGAAATATCCGGGCGACCATGCGGGAAGACGCCTACCGAGCCAGAGTCCTACCTACTTATTTGTTGTAGAAAAGTATGCACCCATGGCGGGATTATGATGCTTCTTTTCATCGCAAGTGTGCACATTCCTAAGTCCTGAATATCACGAATCTCCCCTCCTGGTTGCCCTTCAGGGACGGAAGGAGGCACACAGCAATAGCAGGCCTTTTTACCTGTCTCACATGCCCGGCCTCTTGATGAAACGTCGATGGGCTTTTATTGGCCCATCATCGGAATAAGTGGGTTCTCGGTGGCGTCATAGCCCACAAATGCAGATACCTATGTGCCTAGTAGTGCATACATACCTAGGTACCTAGCAATGGAACCTTGAGCAACTTATAAGTTTGCCACCCTTGCCATTTCGATACCCACCTAGCAGTCCGAAGTCTCCCGCCAACAACAGGGCGCATCCGCTTGATCTGCAATCTTCCACAAACATCACGCCATCTATCGGTGTCCTTACGATCTGATATGAGCCTACGATCCATCCTGGGAGGTTCCAACCGTGTGAAGAAGAGGCCGGCCAAATCCCGTGCATCCCCCTGCATAAGTGGCCCGTCGGCATCGGCATCGGCATCATCATCATCGACATGTCCAGACAGCCTGCCACGAACGAAGCCGCCAGCCTCCGGCAAAGGCCCCGGCAAGACCTCCTCTTCGTTTTCTACCCACGATGAGGATGCCTCCGTCTGGTTTGAGGGCCCTTTTGAAGCCCACGGCCTGGTGTCGTCCTTTGTCACGGATCTGACCCTCCGCGACGTGCCCCAGGCGATCAAGTATGCCCGCGAGCACATGTTCTCCCCCTTGCCGACGAGGGGCCTGTCGTCAACGCTGACAGCAACGGTGCTCTCGCGGCGGGCGGCCCTTCCCCCGTTGCTGTCGACCTCGCACCTCTACGCATTGCTGAGCTCGTCCACGCCGACCAAGATCGACCGCGAGACGGCGGAGCTGGCGCATGCGGGTGTGCTGAGGCGGGTAGTAGTGCCGAGGAGGGGCGTGGTCGGGGAAATGGTCGTGCTCGTCGGGGACCTGGAAGGAATTTTGAGGGACGCGGCGGCAGGGGGGAAGACGGGGTCGGCATCGTCGTTTTCGCTGCTGGATGAGGAGACGGTGAGACGATTCGTGGCCTGGCTGAGGGCGAATCCCACCTCTGGAGAAGTGCCTGTCTCGGGCGATAGCAGCGCTGAAGGCGGTTCCTGCCCCCCTTTGCCGGCGCAGCTAGATGTTTTGGCCAGGGCCGGTTTTCTGACCAACCCGCTACAAGGCGGCGCCAGTCTTGCAGGCAGCAGTAACTCGATCTTTGCGAGGCCCGAGGACAGAACGACGCTCGTGTCGCTGGCCACCGTGGCGAGGGCCGCCTCCGGTACCCTAGGTGCCGTAGGCGGGCAAGGCATACTCCGCGAGGCTGGGGCTAGCGGCGGCGGGCCGGGCCATGGCGGCAGTAACGAAGGGTTGAAGCTAAACGTCGCCGTGCCCGGCACTGGGGCGTTCCTCAAGCTCGTCTCCGGGGCGCTAGAGCATTTGACTTACCTCGTAGAACGGATGTCGAGCCACGAAGGGCCGGAGTACTTAATTGCGGAGCAGTGGGAAGGGCGCACGGCGAGGGCCGGTGGGGTCTATGAAGCCGCCAGGCTGGCAAGAGGGGAGAACGTCGGCACGCCGGCGGGGAGGACGCGGAAGTGGCGGGACTTCTCAGGGTTGCGGTTCGACTGGGTCCTTGCTGAGGCAGTCGGGGCTGGGCTGGTCGAGGTGTTCGAAACCGGGAGTGTCGGGAGGGGTGTCAGGCTGGTGCGGTAATTGGAATTGAGTATTGTCGGAGGAGTCTCGGCTGTCGGCTGTCGGCATTCGCCTGCTAGACTGATCACTACTGTGGACCAAACCCGCCCCTCCTGGTGCCCAGGAAGGCCAAATACTATTTCCTCCTCAGCCATACTACCGCACCACCATACCTAAAAGTCAAGTGCATCGATAAGCGCTGGGACGACGTTAGGGCCATTCGTCCAATCCAGGCCGTGATGCGAGCGGCACAAAAGCCGAAGTTCAACCTTCGACAGGGCCTCTACTTGCCTTCCCGGGTCAGCCAGACGGGGAAGTCCTTCTTTCGATGCTGGAGTGCCGGACTCGACCCGGAGAAGGAAGGGCTGAAGAGCACCGCTACCAGGCTGTTCCCTCCTGGGTAAGGATTTTTCATGTTTACTAGGTTCACCACGTTTCCCGGTAAGATTGAAAGCTCATAAAACTCGGACGCCTCGGCCAATCAATGTTCAGCTCGAATAACACCGACTCAAGACCCTGCGAGTCCGTATTCGTAAGACATAGTAGTATGTAGTAGGTACGCAGTACTATCCATATGTGCGGCGCAAGAACATGGATCAGCCTTCAAAAGAAGAAAGACCCTAGAACACCTTAAACACTTGGGGTCCACAGACGACGGCCAAAGTTTCGTTTCTCTGTGAGTCGTTGTTCTGATGACCACCGGCCCGGCGTGGATGAGAGTGTCGAGGTTGAGAGAAAGAGGCTGTCCACCAGAGGATAACTCGCCGAGGTGTTCGATTGAAGGGAGACTATTTGTACATTCGAAAGAGGCTAGAAACAAGCCCATGAGATCCCTCCCCTTAGGACAGACATCTGGTTGCTACATGCATAGCAGCGTTGGACGTTGGCAGCTGTTGGTGGCATCTGGAAGTTGGCACCCGTTCATTTCTATGCTTCGGTGAGGCTCCGGGATGACCTTGCCAGATGCCACTCTTGAGGTGTTTGATCTTCGGAGCACCGAATGTGTGCGACTGTGTGACTGGCCTCCGGACCACGTTCTCGCCGGTGAAGGAGCCGACACAATTTCGTCGGCCAGAAGGCGGCACGGTCGCCATTGTCCCCAATACCTACTAGTAATGTCATGTCTTGCCTCTGTAGCAGCCGACACTCCTGCATGTTCGAGGGCAAGGATGGCCGGTCAAACGAAGGGGGACTGGCTGAGTGGGGAGGGAGAGAGAAAAAGGGGAAGAGTGAATGAATGAACGGAAGAATGTTTGAAAGATGGAGAGAAATAAAGGGAGAGAAAATTGACATTGGACCTCAGAGAAGCAACACGCCGAAAATGTACGGAGTCCACTTCATTGAGTCGGCATCCTATTGAGCCATTCCCATGGACACCCATGTCAGCTGCAAAAGAAGTCATCGTCACGGTGGCTAGAACGTTGTAGCTGTCTCAGCGCCTGGACTTTGGGGCTGGCATCCTTACCTACCTACCTACGGAGGACATGGTACGTGCGTGCGCGGGGGAGAGTTGTTTGTTATGTGAAATTCAGGGTCTTTTTTTGGTGGGAAACGGAGGGTAGGCTCGATCTGCGGATAACAATAATAAAAGCAGGAGAGCGGGAGAGCTCATCACGGTTCATCATGGGGCATGCCTGACTTGACTGTACTGTGTAAGCCGTCCTGCTACAGTCTGAACTTCCATGGTTGAGGAGCGTTTGCGGAGGCCAAACACACGGGCTGCGGATCTTCAAGAAGGGCCAGCCATCATCATTAATGCAGAACAGCTTTAATGCTTCGTCCGTTGTTGGTGGCCCAGATCGTCCTTGGATGTTTGGACACCCGCAGTCAACAAGTGAGAGGACCAAGAACCCAGCAACAGCGAGAACTCTAGTGCTTTCTTTAACCGTCACTAAAAAGGCATGAGGCAAAAAGGCAACCGAACCGTCTCTTTCGCATTTGAACTCCTAGTAATAGGAGGTCGCGGTAGGCGTTGCCATTTAGCCTTTTTAAGGAAGCCGTTCGTGCCTTTGGAAGCAGCTCGTGGAGTGTCAGGTAGAATTCATTACAATCTCCGACGTGGCTTGCTTATATAGCAAATGTCTACGCAGTAACCTACTACCTAGGTACCTACCTAGGTAGTTTCTTTGCAATCCGTAGGACCTAGTTACTTTGTAATGCGTAGTACGGACGTAGTACATTTATTGGATGGCTCCCTGATTGATGGGCAAGGTAGGACACAAGGGACGACTGGTCCACGGTCGGGCTCCGGCGTCTTGGGGGAAGCGTTCGTCATGTCATGGGGACAATGATAGATCCTCTACGCAGTATCCTCAAAGCCGTGACGGGATTCGGACCTACAGTAGTATAATCCTGTAGCTAGACAAGACAAGATGGGAACGACGAACGAACTTTACTTCGGACCAACCGAGTTTCTAAAAAGAAGAAAAAAGGCAAATCTCTGGCCAGTCTCTGGCATTGACTTTTCTCCGCCACTCGCTCGTAGTCGGCGTTTTATTCTGCATCACCCTCATGAAGACTAACTTAATACAGCAGTAGCTACTACTATCCGTCAAGAAACAGCCGCATCGCGTAAGTGAGTCGACAACCCTCGGATGGAGAGAAAGAATGCAGTTGCATACTGCGTAGGTAGTGGTATCGATATGCACCGAGTACTGGGTAAACTCATCAGACGGCACACAAGCTTGACGAGAACGAGTACTGTACCTGAGTCAGGAGCTGATAGTGCAGCCCTCTCTCACTCTGCATACGAATACGGATCACCTTCCCAAGTGTATCCAGTAGTACTACTATGTAGCTACTGCGGAGGTATTTTATTTACCACTTACGCTACCACTCAGTAGTCCCAGTTGCGACGCTGCAAGTCCCGCAGTCCGCACTGCTGCAAGTTCTGGAACCACCCCGGGCCATACGAGCACGGACCCGTCATGTTAACATGAGATCCCTTCAAACCCCCCTGCTGGGAGTCCGTGATCCCTACCAGCAACCCCTGACCTTGCCAGCTCGCCGAGAACGGCCGGGCCCTTAACTCAGAGCAAAGGCTTGTCGAAGACTACGCGTGGAAATTACTTGCCTTGCCAGGTCACATTGGAGGTGTTTATCACCCTCCCATTCGTAAAAGGGGAAGGAGATCTTAAATTGCAACTTTCGCATCAAGATGTATCTCAGCGATTTGGGGAGGGCTCACTGCCTTTGGCTTTCATCAGCCTCATGGAAGCCCTCAGCCCTCTCTCCTTTTCTTTACTACGTAAGTACGTAGTACGGCGCATGGTTCAATTGGTGGCCGTGGTGCCACTAAAATCTCCAAATGGCCTGGAAAAGAAATGGGAATCCGGGTTGAGGAGGGACTGACTGACTGATGACCAACTAACTGTTTCTTAGCCAGCCCTCCAATCTCGATTGTGAACCTGACTCCAACAAATCAAGGGCGTTTGTTCTTTGCGCAGCCACCCGAGAGAGTGTCCAGCCGCCACGTCCATGTCGAAGGAAAAGGGTCGAGTCGCGGAGCAAGGACACGTAAGAGAAGTGCTCCCGCTGCCATCAGATGACTCTACGTAGTAAGTAGAAAGTGTGCTGGCTCCCATGGAGTACACAGTACATTTGGATCAAGTACACGGAAGAGCATCCTACTTCGCGCGAGCCTGTGAGGTTGGCGAGGAGGGCGAGGAGTCGGTGGGATGGGTTGAAATGCACAAGTTGCCAAGCTGCCAAAGGATGAGTGAGTGGCCCCCGCGTTGTCGCCGGAAAGCATCCCTTGTGAAGAAAGTCAGAAGCGGAAGAAGGGGTGCATGCGTAGGATGTGGTTGAGCTAACCTCCGGACGGGATTAGTATTTGTTCCTTGCATGAGTAGGTAGGACCCAGCTCAACCAGCCAAAGAAGGGCGAAGTGCCGATACATGTCTCCGCGGTACCCTTCGCAGGTGGGGAAAGTATCCGTACGAGGCACTGCGTAAATATCTACATGCACCGCTCATCACTTCCTTCTGTGGGCAGAACTATAGCTTGCTCCTGCAGGGATTTTATTGGAGACTAGCAGGGATCAGCCGAGGTGCTGCCAGCTCGGCTTGCCAGTACAAACTGCGTAGTAAATTGCTTGTTGCGAACAGGGAAACTGGCTCTAACTTGAACTGCAGCCGTTCAGGAACTGGAAACGGCCAGATACGACACCACGACGGGCAGAAGAAGAAAAGAAAGGAGGGAGAGGGAAAAGAAAGAAGAGAAAGAAAGAAACAACACTGGCGGGGTTTCATGCATTGGGTTCGTGGCGCTCCGTCCCTTTGTTCTATGTACTACGTACGTACACTGTGCAAGGAGCAGGAGAAGACCTTGGCCCAACCTCAAGCCTTCAACGGTCAAGCTCATCTCAACCCACGCCTTGGTCAAGCCACGGAGACAGGTACGATCGACCCCGATGGGTTGCCGGCCTCGACGAGCCTACTACCTCGTACGCTTCGTCCCGTGAATTTCGGGTATTCTCCCTCTTTTGTAGTTGCTCTTCACCTATTTCCCTTCACATCTCGTCTACCTATCTTTGCCTTGTACACTGGAGCCTTGTGCTGTGCTTGATTTACCAGCATCTACGGAAGATCCTGTGTTGCCCACCTCTCTTATCACCCTTCCTGGTTTTCTATTCGCAAGCGGCCGGTTTTGTCCCTCCCAAGTCGGCGTCACAAGTCACAAACGCTTTTTCTTCGCGTTACCCACGACCAATTCTCTCTCGCTTTTGCTTTTCCTGCCCTCTCCTGCCTCCCGAGTCCCCCCTCCTCAATGCCACTACAACAAGCATAATTCTATCGCATCACCATTGAAGGGCTGGCAGTCACCCTCCCAGCTCACGCAAGGTCCTACCTGCCTTCCAGGCACAAGCGTACGAAAGCAACAACACGTCGATTCATTGAGTATCGTAAATCCCTACCTACCTTCCATGTTACATACCTAAACCGGCCTACCTACCCAGGACTGGTCCACATCAGTCGCCGCTTCCAGATCGGATTTCTTGCTCTCAGCCAATCGCCAGACTCTCCCGCCGTACGCCCTTACCCGTACAGCCCTTCCTCCTGTCGCAAAGAAACAACAACACCATCTAGCATACCGAACGCGCAACTCTAGGCAATCGGCACGAGTAGTGTTCAACGGCAAACCGCGGACCTCGATCCAACCTTGACTTTTCCATATTCATTCTTCTTTTTGCGCTTGTTTATTCGTTATCTTTGGGTACGGCCCAGCGTCGATCGAGCTCAGATCCCTCAGGACTACCGTAGTTTTGCCCACCTAGCCCACTACGCCTGTCCACAGAGCTACAACAAAGTGCTCTCTCGCCCTTGCAGCAGGGCAAGTCCCAGACGGACTTCCACGGCCGTCATAGCAACCTCATCCTCGCAGCGCAGTCCTGTCGTCGGTGGGATTCGATACAATACTGTGTATACCCAGCTCCATCCTGGAGTCCCAACCAGGCTTGATCTGGTAGGTTCTCCTTTTCCGCTTTTCGTTCTTGTTTCTGGTAGTATTTCGAACCCCGGCCTGGCCGGAAATAATTGTCATGCTTTCCAAACAAAAATGCCGCCCAAACCCATCCTTGCCCGCAAATCTTGTTACTAGTGGGTTATCTGTCGCACTGACAACCAAGGTGGTCTCGTCGTCCTGCCTCCGTTTGTGATGACCGCCAGCCAGGTTCTGACTGACGCATAAGGACGTTTCAAGAGCCCTGGAATTTCACCACAACCGGGCAGGCCACACGCCCCGCACCTCCACAAGCAGCTAGCCAGCCAGTACCAGCAGCAACCAGATCAGCCTACCTTTCTATTCTCAGCTCCCCTTTGCAGAGATCTTGGGACGAAATAAACCACCCTTTCCCCCTAACATTACCGCATGAACCAAAACCCGCCTTGACCGGATTTCCAAGACTGTGCACAGCCCTGCCAGAGAGAGGTTAGTTTAATGGCACCCGTCAGCCTCGCATCTACCCCTTAAACGCCTAGGTCAACAAAACCAAGTCGACCCGTCGCCGTCCCCTGGAGCGAGTCGAAGCATCTTTGTCCCAAAGCTGGCTTGCCCATCTGGTCGGCTTGGTCAAAGATGTCGACCGCACTCCCAAGAGCGTCGCGGCCCTCTAACGGGCCTCCGACCACGGCCTTGCCGGCCCTGCCCGTGGGCAAGACACGAAAGAGTACGGGAGGAATAGCGACATCTTCGCGATCGTCTTGTAGCACCCCGAAGAGCGGGCTGCGAGCCCCTTCGACGACGTTCCTACCCCCAGCAACACCGGCGCCGACCTCGGCTCTACCGCAGCCCCGTGCTGTGTCCAGCATCGGCGCACCAACAAAGACGTTGCGGAAAACTGTCAGCATAAACTCATTTCCGCAGCCACCAAGAGGCGACACCCGCGTCACCAGCCTACCACCCAGTCCTCTGTCCACTGGCGTGTCAACTGGGGGTCGGAAGCTGAAAACACCAACGACCCCGAACTACCACCTGAGCGGGACGCCGAGCCTGCTAAACGGCACTGAAGGCATAGCAGCTGCTCGCGGGCCGGGAACGAGGAGCTCGGATGGGTTCATCAGCGTGGGATCGCCTCCTCAGAGCCGAAGCTCTTCTGCGCAAGACTCGTACTCGACTTCGGCAACACAATATGATGATTTGGTCGATGGACCGCCGGCGAAAATCGGCGCGGGCACCGATGCGTCTTCGAGCAAGCGCTCATCCAAGATAGACGGCAAGGGAAATGTGATTGTCAGCGTGAGAGTGCGTCCGGATGCTGGTGGTAATGACCATGGCAAGACGGAGGGCGAGTGGATGGTGGATGGGAGAAAATCGCTAGTCTCGTACCGCGGGAAGGAAGGGGGCGACTACTTTTATGGTACGAGTTTGCCCAGATGAGCAGGATATCTTGGTCCACGCTGGTACTGAAGAACGCCACGATGTGCTAACTCCATTCACTTCCCCTCCCCCTTTGAAAATAGACAATGTCTTTGCTACACACGACGACAACTCGAAGGTTTATGACCACATTGCCAAGCGCTTGGTGCGGAGGGTAATGGAGGGGTACCATGGGACGGTGTTCGCGTATGGAATGACGGGCACGGGCAAGACCTTCTCAATGCAAGGGACTGCTTCGTCACCGGGAGTCATCCCGCTGGCCATCACAGACATCTTTTCCTACATCCGCGAGACGCCCTCGAGGGAGTTCTTGCTACGGGTCAGCTATCTGGAGATCTACAACGAGAGGATACACGACCTTCTCAGCATGCCCACGGGGAGCGGAATCGGGGGCAGCCACGTCCAGGAGGAGATCAAGCTGCGGGAGGACAGCAAGCGCGGTGTTTACGCAAGCCCGTTGAAGGAGGAGATCGTGCAGAGCCCAACCCAGTTGTTGCGTGTCATCGCCCGTGGCGACCAGGCACGTAGGACGGCAAGCACGCAGTTCAACGCGAGGAGCTCACGCAGCCACGCCGTGGTCCAGATTGTCGTCGAGAGCCGGGAGCGGATACCCGGCTCCTCATCAGGTGGCGAGAACAAGCGCTCCGGCCTTCTGCCGGGCGGCGTCCGTGTTTCCACCCTGAGCCTGATCGATCTGGCCGGGTCTGAGAAGGCGGCTGAAAGCAAAGAACGCCGGACGGAAGGCTCTCACATAAACAAGAGCCTGCTGACGCTAGGGACCGTCATTGCCAAGCTCTCGGAGCACAAGGACAAGGACGGAAAACCGGCAGACAAGGATGGGAAGCACTTGCCCTACCGTGATAGCAAGCTGACAAGACTGCTCCAAGGGGCGCTCTCGGGGAACTCGCTAGTCAGCATCCTTTGCACGATCCAGATTGGATCGGCCGGCAGCGTAGCAGCCAGCAACACGCACACGACAGAGACGATAAACACGCTTAAGTTCGCAGCCCGCGCGAAGAACAACATCGTTAGCCATGCCAAGAAGGCAGAGGAGGCTCTTGGGAGTGGCGGCGATGGCGGTGCTCGGGTGCTCCTCGAGCGCTACCGCATGGAGATTGCTGAACTCAAGTCCCAGCTTAACACGCAAGCTAAGAACAACGGCAAGAAGGAGGAGCAGGACGAGAAAGTCAAGGATGCCGAGGAGGAACGGGTGCGCGAGAAGGAGGCAGAGCATCGACATGAGGAGCAGCTGCTCGAGATGCAGCTTGCCCGTACGGCCCTGAAGGAGAGGATAGACCACCTGAACCGGCTGATCCTTAGCTCCAAGTCTATAGGCGTCAACACCAGCGGCTCCTACAGCTCGCTGGGGATGCACCCGCGGGCGTCGCTGGCCTCGGTCAGATCGATGGCGACCACCAGCGCACGGTCGATGCTGGAAAGGTCGTCATCGATGACGTCATCATCCTCAACGGTAGGCCGCCGGACGAGCAGCCAGCGGCTTTCCGGGGGTGGTGAAGCCACAGCGGAGGAGGACTCGAGCGTCGGCGAGTTCGGCGATGGTGTTGCGTCGTTGGCCGCCCAAAACCGAGCTCTTCAGGCAGATCTGTCTGACAAGAACCGCTATATCGCGACGCTGGAGAAGCGGCTGTTGCAGGCTCGGAGGGCTAGTTCGTCCCGGACGTCGGTCGGCTTCGGCGGCGGGCCCAACAAGGGCATTTTGGTTGGGGAGGACCACAGCGTCGCGGCGGTCATCAAGGACAAGGACGCCGAGATCGCGGAGCTGCGGGCGAGGCTCGACGACAAGGACAAGATGCTTGCAGCGCTGCGGAGCGCGGCGAGGTCGAGGGAGAACGCCGACAGGGTGGATTCGAGGGCCGAGATGCGCGCTTCCCAGGCGATTGAACCGTCTCAAGCCCAGAATAGTACTCAGGCGCAGTCACCGAAGTCGCCCCTATCGCCCATGTCTCCGGCGGAGCACGCTTCGGCGAGCCTGTCCTCATCGCTTGCTCGCCAGGTTTCGACGCTTCGGAAGCGTACCAAGAGTGTTGACGAAATGAGCCGCATCCTGGATGAGATGGTGAGTCCCTCCACCCTTTTCCATGTTGTTGTTTGGTTCTTTGGGTGGGGTCAGGGGACGAATCCCAAATAGACTAACGATACCTTTGCTGACTTGCCAGCCGACTTAACCAGATCCAGGACAGGATTGAGACGGGGCATATCGTCCGAGGGGTTCGCGGGAGCGTCAGGGTTGCCAGCGACCGTAAGGCGGCAACCTTTGCCACTTCCAGCCCGACCATTCACGAGCCGAAGCCTGTTGCGATGGAGGTGTGAAGAGCACCTCGTCTTCGTAATCTGTTTTTCTTCTGATTTTCGTCCTATTTACTCTCCTTTTGACTTGTTGTCCCGTGCGGAACGGTCCGTTGGGCCACCGTCTCTTATCCCTCTTGTTTTCTGTGATTATTAGCCACTCAGGTAAGGGGGAGGGAGGGGTCAAAAAAGGGCCTGAAGCTAGGCAAAGCGGAGCGGAGTTCGGGGTTGGGCACCCTCTGGTGTGATTTTCTGTTCTTTCCTGACTCTTCGTTAGTTTCATGTATTCCCTGTTTGATTCTTTGACTGTTTTGTCTTATACCCGACATAATCATTCTCTCCTCTTTTCTCTTTCAGTCTGATGACTGGAATTTTTTCTTGGCCCCTTCGTCGATGAGACTGGCTTCAGGAGGGGAGACTGACGCACTTGTTGGAGGGGGTTACATTGTATCATAGAATTCATACATAATGCTGTGACTGTGTTACCGTGACGGTGGGTGACCTGGCGGCACGTAAGAAGGAACGAGAGAACGAGATATATCCTCACCGACAGCACGGTTGATTCATTAGACAGAAACAGCTCGCCCATTCCACAAAAGATCGTGACAGGGTTGTGTGTCTCTCTATTTGCGCGAGGCTAATGTACAGTTGGCTCCTCACTTAGTACTAGTCTAGCACATGTTACGTCCTCGTTCACTTTCTGCAGGAGGCGGGCCAGCAAAAGCAGTTGAGCCTTCGAGGCGCACAAGGAATGCAGTATTCATGCAGATAGCCTACAACAGCACAGCTTTCATTGGGTCTGTTGCTCTTCTTAGGGGCGGCAATTACGAAAGACGGGTCATACTCTGTTTGGACATTCATGTTTGGGTCGGCATTTTTGGATGTTAAATTCTTGGGTGGTAGCGGACGTTTTCATCTGTACAATGCAAACCGGAACTGGCCGGCCAAGCGCATGAGACTCATTCAAGCGGCAGACGCCTACCTACTCGTAGTAGGTAGGAGGTACCTTAGGGACGGATTATCCGTACGTAAAAGGGAGGAATGGCAATCGTTGTTTGCTGTTCTCCGGTTGCTTCTTCTTGTAAGCATTCCCCCCTGCAACCAACAAAACCAGTAATTCACTACCAGATCAAAGCCTTACCCGACAATTCGAGTAGGTTATTAACTACCCACACCAACAATCTGACCCGAGCGCTGCATGTTCTGCCTGGTTGGTAGGTAGGTACTGCGTGCCTGGTGAATAGTACGTAATTAGAGGCTGTATCCGTACAGAGTACTGGGCTGGGATATCTAAAGTCCGAAGTTCGCACGGACCAAGTCGTCCGAACACCATCTGAGTTCCAATTGTACAGGTAATAATAGTAGTACGTTAGTACGTAGATAGGTAGTCTAGTAATAGGCATGTTATCGTTGGCAGGCTTCTTTCTGGTGCATGCTGAATTGTGCCCTGCGGCTCGTCAAGCCCCGTATCTTGCCCCTTGATTCACAAGAGCGGAGGGTCGGCCGCGTGCTTGCTTTGGTTGCCACCTTTGTTGCTTTCCTGGGCTAGAGGCAGCCAACTTGCCAAGCAGCCTTTACTTAGTAGGTAGGTACAAGACATCCCCTGTAGGATTGTTAGTATGCATTAGCGCCTCAGCATCAGATCTTAACTTTGACAAACTCGACGAATACCAGCACGATTTGAACACTTCAAATTCGAGGAATATGTTTATATGTCACTTCAAGGGGTTTCGCGGAAGGTTTTCCGTATGAAAAAAGCTCTTTGCGGTATTGAGAAAGAAAAATACAGTTGGACCGTGCCAACCCAGACGCGCTAATGCATACTAACAATCCTACAGGGGATGTCTTGTATGTCTCATGCCTGTGGTGGAGGTCGATGCACGCTGATCAATGTTCTTTTCTGATCAGGCCCCATCTTGACCATCTACGTAAAATGCCTTTTCGGTCCGGAGGCGATGATCGCGGACGAGATGATGTTGTGTCAGCGAATTGGCGAGCCAGCGGCACCTGTAATGGGTACGTACATGGATATGTGGGAGAGTTGCGACAAGATACAGCAACAGTCAACGACCGCCGACCGAAACCAGGGTCTGTCATCGTGAACCTTTGCCGCATTTGCCCACTTCCATCTACTACTAGGTGCATCCATTTGTACGTAGTGGACGGATACGTACGTTGATAGTGGGATAGCATAATAGCAGGGGGTCGGGCTCTCCCCTTTTTCCCACAGGTCAAACCCGAGAAACAAAAGAAAGAAGAGTGTTTTTTGTTCTGCGTGTGCACTAGTCCATTTCAAAATAACCGGGCCAGACTTGCGGGTCTGTCCTTGGTGGGAACTTTCCGCTGCAATGATTGGCACCATGTTCTCAAGCCTCCGGATTTTAGCATGTTTCAGATGTTGCAAGGGTCATAATGGTGATCACCACTTCCGACGGTCTTGGGGGTCAAGTCGGGGTCCGCCATCCGCCATTCTTTTTCCCCTTGCTGGAATCACCACCTGGCACGAGGCATCAGCTCCTGGAGCCCATTGTAGCCATGATTTGATTCACCGACACCTGCCAAGGTCTGCTTGGTGGCGAGTGAGCAAGTTTGTTTACACCGCCGACGCCGTAAGGCCCAGGAGCCTCTCGAGATCAGGCTCAGGAAGGTTCGTTGGTCCTCTTCACTTTCACTTACGTTGTACGGACGACAAACAGCGTCGGCAATCCTGTCAGCCTGCTGAAGGGCCCAAGGGTCGAGCAAGGAATCTTCTTTTGGCTTTTCAGAGGACACAGGATGTCAGATCGTACGGATCCGCACAATTGTATGGGGTGCATCCTGTACGCAGTCAATCTTCACTCCTCCTTGCGCTATGTCGCCCCTCTATCGCCCTCTACTGCCTTTCTCCCTCGGTGCGACAGCAGGGAGGGGTTCTTATTTCTGCTCTTTCTTCCTTCTCTCTCCTTGCTCTCTCTTCGCCAGCACAGGCTTGATTTTGATGGCTACGACGTAAGTGGGTAAACTCAAGAACCGCTAGAACGTGATGTAGCTGTTGGCATCTTTGATACTCCGTACATATTTTTAATACCTGCCTACGAACCAGGAGGGACCCTGAATTCCCCGTTGATCGCCCCCAGCGCCGCTTTGCTCCATCCAGCTCACCCCTCCTCATTTCTTGGAACCCCGGAACTCTCCAGACTTGATGGGCTGCGGCCCTGCCGCAGTGATGCCCTGTAGCAAAGCCACATTTGACTACCTACCAGCAGAGAAGAGGAGGATTTGATTGTTTGATGGTTTGACAAGCAGGCAGTCAGGACGGCGAAACGCTTCATTCCATCACATCACGGTGAGCACGTTTAGTCGCGGCCAAGAAGAACAAAAAAGGCACAAAAGTTCCTTGGGATCGTCGGAGTACAATCGAGTGTGTATTTGTCGATCCACGGATTCCGCGCTGAACTGACCGCCACCAGGATCCTCCCTTGACCCATTCCCTAGGGTTAACCTTCTCTCCTTTCTATCCCGCCGTCCAACTTCTGTTTTGCATGTCCATCACCGGCCGCGGACAGCCTTGGACTCCTTTCTTTGTCTCTCTTCCCTTCACCTCCCAACATACCAGGCGTCCCCACGGTCCTCTCTCTCGACCCTCACCCTAATCCCCATTGCTCCCAATTGCTTCATGCATACCTTCTTGGCAATGACGTCGATTCCAGGTCGGATGGACTTCCAGGACTCCCTTTAAGCCATTCCCATTTTCTGTTCGCTTCCAAGATTGGGATGAGCATTCAGGCCGTCACCGTGGGATGAATGGTCTACCATCGAACCATGAAAACTGTCTCTCTCCCTTGATATTCGACCTATTCGATATTACCGCCTATATCTTCTCGGGGCTTTCCCCTCCCTCCCTCCTTCCTCCCTCGGCTGGCACGATACCAAACCCCAAGACCCTTTCCCCCTTGCAACTACCACCATTGTTGGAGTTCGTAGGTTCCCAAGGCCCCTGTCAGGCGCACAACAGTCAACGGCTCTATGTATCTGCGTCGTCGACGCATCCAAACCCCTCCCTTGCATCATCCACCTTCCCAAGCTCGAACCTTTTTTGCCCGTGGCACAGTCATACACAGTGTGACAGCTACTACTTATCTCCCCCTCCTTCGAGATGCCTCCAACCTTGGACCTCAGTGGGACAACGCATTCCAAGATGATCATGGCGCCGCCGAGGATCAACTTGAGAAGGGCAGCGTCATACAACCACGCGGATAAGGGACCCCTATCGTCCACCTCGTCCCGCTTCAGCTTCAACCACCTCGTCTTCGCCTCTCCGCCACCATCCCCAAGACTCCCAACCCTGGTGCCGCGACGGCCACGCAAGCCATCCAATGCGCCACGTCCTAGTCGAGTCCTTCGAGCAGCCATCTGGGCCTTTGGGACCTTTTTGGTCATGTACGCCGCCACATCAACGATCCAGCGATATCAGGTGGTGCCTATGCTCGTCTCGCTCTCCCGCTCGGGTGCCGACAAGTATGAGATGGTAGCCCAGGACGAGCTCCCGGATTTCCCTACCCCTATCATCATCAACGACAAGGGAAGAGCTCGGTGGACCGTGTCCATCCCGCCATACTATGACTTTCCCCTGACCACCCGAGAGTACACAGACATGTCCGCCAAGTGTCTTGAGGTCTCGGCCCGAGTCAAGGAGATGCGGCATCCAGGAAGGGGCCTCCAGGGGCTCCAAGGGCTCCATGGGCTACCTCAAAACACTCTGTTTCGACATGAAGGGCCGAGTGATGAGCACTTCCTGGATGTTCAGGAGGCGGAGAAGGCGGGCTTCTTGCCGAGCCTGACGGGGAGCGTCAGGCTTTCGAGTCTTGACCACGGCTTGGGTGGTATGGGCGGTCATGACGCCGGTCTGGTCGGCGAGAACAAGGACAGCCTGGTGGATCGTCCGGTCTGCGGCCGGACACTCACCTTCGTCTTGGAGTCTGCAGATGCCGGCCTCGGCAAGACTTTGATGATGCTCTGGACCGCATACGGCATCGCTCAGCGCCAGGGGAGGTCATTCTTCGTCGATGACTCGCGATGGGCCTACGGCTCGTACACAGGCATATTCCAGCCGCCTCCATCACCTGGTTGCCGGTCTCCACGCCGGCACGAGATGCTCCCTTGTCCACACTCGGCCCGCCATCTGGTGCTCACGGCCGAGGCGGCCGATGGCTTCTTCACCGCCTCTCTCGGACTCGGACACGGCGCTTCTCCCTCCCCCTCCGTTCCTGGACAACCTCTTGGCCAAGCTCCCGGTCAAGGCTCGGCTGGACACCCAGACACGGGCCAGCAGAAATCCCGGTTCGATCTTGCCCGGGAGGGATACGAGGCCATGTTCAGGCTTAACAGCCAGGATGACCAATACGTGTCCAGGCGAGCGGAGGAGCTGTTCGCCAAGAGTCAACCCTCCGTCGAGGGTGAGGACGACGGGGTCGTCATCGGAGTGCACGTCCGGCGTGGGGACCGACACCCCATCGAGTTCCAATACCGTGATTCCTATATGCCATTCAACCACTATACGGAGCGCGCACGCCGGACCCTAGACCTGACATACAGCAGCAAGACGCCTGGCCGTAAGCCCCCCTTGGGGAAAGAGCGGTCGCTTCTCGTCCTAGCGTCGGACGACCCAATGGTGTATGAGTCGGTCGAATTTGCCCGCGCCGCCCGGGCTCAGGAGCAGATCAAGCTGGCAAGCAAGGCCGCGATCCAGAAGGTGAACCCGGACAGGACGGTCATGCACAAATTCGTGGACGAGACCTTCGGCTGGGAGGGGGGCTTTTTCGCCGCCATGTTCTGGAACCTTGGTCTCTCATCCATGAGCTCCTCCAACGCGGCCAAATCGGCCGAAACGAAGCTATCGCCTTCGTCCGAGACATTGAGACTGAGGAGCCTCGTTGGGAGGGCGTACATGATGGACCTGGCCGTGCTGGCCCGGGCCAGCGATGTCGTGATCTGCACCGTCAGCGCCATGGGGTGCCGCCTCCTAGCCGTCATGATGGGCTGGGAGAAGGCCATCGGCAGCGGGTACTGGGTGAATATCGACGGAGACTACGGATGGGATGGGAACTTTTGGTGAGCGGATCGACACACTGAGAGTCTACTTGGACCCGGCTTGACACTTTTTCCCCTTTTTTCTTCCTTCCCCAACCCCCCTAACCGCCCCCCCCCCTTTTTTTTCCCCCCCTCTCGTTCCCTTTTTCTTCTTGCATACCTGGAGTCGTGTTTATACGGACAACACCGGGCCCTGTGACTGAAGGACGTTTTGATGTTTAGGGCATCTCATGGGCCAAGGGCTAGATCTGGAAGGGGCATAAGAGAGAAAAAATACGGATGTGGCATCTCCCTCCTTTTGTTGCCGTCCCTTTTCCCTCTGTCTTTTTATTTATCTTTTATTTTTTATTTTTTATTTTTTTATACTTCTTCCCTTTCTTCTTTCTGCTCTATCTCCTTTCTTCTTTCTGTTCTATCCCCTTTCTTCCTTCTGTTCTATCTCCTTTCTTCTTTCTGTTCTATCTCCCTTCTCCTTTCTTCTTTCTGTTCTATCTCCTTTCTTTATATCCTTCTTTTTTTAGGCTTCGATACCACTTCCACCTTGATGGTGCACAACCCACATCTTGTATGTGTTTTCCTTAAAGAGCCAGAGCTCCACCAGGTCAAGGTCAGCATATTGTTGCTATAACAGCAACGCAAAATGTTCGTTAAGCGTCAGTGATGATATTCGTCCGTGTGATATCGTGTTTCCGTGGAGTTATTAGATCTATCATAAGCCATCGCCGAGCCGTCACAATCCGAGCATGTAGGTGGTTGAACGAATTCGCACATGTTAAGGTGTTCACCATGTTCGCCATAATCACTGTCATATATCACGTGAGCATCCTGAGTGCGGCCAAGATATGTGTAGTCTGTGTATGCACGTACCACAATGGAACAGGCGAGAGACCAGGTGCAAGGTAGGTACGGAGTACTCCGTACAGCCTCTCCCGGACGATCTCGGGTCGAGGGGCAATTAATAGCATGGCACGAATCCCCGCAGCACTCACTGTCAAGAACGGTGCTTGGTAATGAACATATCTTTTTGTTGGCGACTTCCGTCGGAGTTCTGGAGTCGGTGAGTTGTCGAATCGGCCTGTTGCTTTGAATGTGGTGCGAAGGCACATCAATTGATGGCATGATGTTTTTTGTTGATGGGGGTCTGGCGGGTGGTTTAGGCGGTGCCCCTGCTGGCCAGCCGAGTGCATAGGTCGAGGTTTACGTAGTAGGTCACTTTGAATTCTTGATACGCACCTCCTCTGCAGGAAAAAACTTTGAAGCTGTGCCTGGCGCTATGGGTAATGTTACTTTTCAGGGTGGATAGCTCGCGCGGTTCCTACCGCAGTCCAGCCTCCGAGGTAGCCAATCGCATAACAGTATTTGTCAATCGAATACGAATACGTGAGGTATTCTTCTGAAATCTCTTCCCCTCGAAAGAATCAGGAGGAGCAAGGTAAATAAAGATTGGACACAGCAAGGGCCTAATTCTCCTGACCGCCTTTGGACATTAAGGCTTCGATACGGATACGTGCTCTGCGCAGTAGGTAATCTGCCATTGCTCGGCAAGCTGCCAACTGCTAAATAGAAGCAAATTCCCCCCATCCCCCTGCTTCCGTTTTCCAGGAACAAGGAAACGCCTCATCCAATTCAATACCGTCTTTGCACGCGCCGTCACTCTTTCCTTTGGGGTTTCCTCTTTCTAAAGCTCCTCTTTCTCCCCGGCACATCGTTCCCATGGGTGTCCTACAGGATATCGTGGGACCTGCATCCCAGCAGTTCTTGAAGCTGGGAACCGTGTCGCAAATCGGTGCCGTCGTCGCGGGTGTTATATTCCTGTCCGTTTTCTTGAACGTGTTGGGCCAATTTGCCTTCAGGAACCCTAATGAGCCCCCCTTGGTCTTCCATTGGTTCCCCATCATCGGCAGCACTGTCACGTATGGTCTGGACCCTCCGAGGTTTTTCAAGGAGAACAGGGCAAAGGTTGGATTGTCCGCCCCTCGATTTTCTATCTCTTCTGGTTATTTTTCCTGTCTCTGTTTTGCTTTTGTCCCCCCTTTGAAACATTGCAGATAGAGGGACACAGGCGAAGAGAGTGCCAGCTAACCGTTGGTGGGAGCCACCCTCGAAATTACAGCATGGCGACGTATTCACCTTCGTTCTCTTGGGCCGAAAGACTACTGTCTGTCTGGGTACTGCCGGCAACGACTTCATCCTGAACGGGAAGCTGCGAGATGTCTGCGCCGAGGATATATACAGTGTTTTGACAACACCCGTGTTCGGCAAGGATGTGGTGTACGACTGCCCCAACTCTAAGCTCATGGAGCAGAAGAAGGTCGGTAATCTTGTCCTCTTGTCCTCTTGCCCTCCTTTTGGTCTTTCCCTGTTCTTTTCAGTCCCTCCTCCCTAGCGATGTGATACTTTAGCTAACCTAAGCGGATTCGCGACTTGCAGTTCATGAAGGTTGCGCTCACCACCGATGCCTTCCGCGCCTACGTGCCCATCATCGCGGACGAGGTCACCGGCTACTTGAAGAGGACGGCCGACTTCAAGGGCCAGTCCGGCGTCGTGAATATAGCTCCCAAGATGGCCCAGCTCACCATCTTCACAGCCTCGCACGCGCTGCAGGGCAAGGAAGTGCGTAACCAGTTCGATGAGTCCCTGGCAGACCTGTATCACGACCTGGACATGGGCTTCAGCCCGGCCAACTTCATGCTACACTGGGCGCCCCTACCCTGGAACAACCGACGAGACCACGCCCAGCGGACGGTGGCCAAGATCTACGCAGACACGATCCAGCGCCGCCGCGCCCGACCGGAGACGGACGCCCAGGACATGATGTTCCACCTGATGAACTCGTCGTACAAGAACGGAAACCCCGTCCCGGACCACGAGATCGCCCACATGATGATCGCACTGCTGATGGCCGGCCAGCACTCTTCGTCCTCGACCAGCGCCTGGATCATGCTGCGCCTCGCCTCGAGACCGGACATAATGGAGGAGCTGTACCAGGAGCAGGTCAAGGCCCTCGGCGCCGACCTGCCACCGCTGAAGTACGAGGACCTCGCCAAGCTGCCGCTCAACCAGGCCATCATCAAGGAGACTCTCCGACTCCACGCACCCATCCACTCCATCATGCGCGCCGTCAAGCAGGCCATGCCGGTGCCCGGCACCAAGTACGTAATCCCCGCGAACCAGGTGCTCCTTGCCGCGCCCGGCGTCTCGGCCACGGATCCAACCTTCTTCCCCAACCCGGACATGTGGGACCCGCACCGGTGGGACGCCGGTTCGCCCAACGCCCCGACGGTGGTGCGCAACGAGGATGAGGAGGAGAAGATCGACTACGGCTACGGCCTGGTCAGCAAGGGCGCAGGGTCCCCGTACCTTCCCTTCGGCGCGGGCAGGCATCGCTGCATCGGCGAGCACTTCGCCAACGTGCAGCTGCAGACCATTGTAGCCATGATCGTTAGGACGTTCAAGTTCCGTAATATCGACGGCAGCAGCAATGTCATCGGCACTGACTACCAGTCGTTGTTCTCGCGGCCCCTGGAGCCGTGCAGCATCTACTGGGAGAAGCGTTGAGCCACTGAGGCCCGGGACGGAGTTGGTTGGTGGTGGCGTTGGTTTCGTGCGCTGAAGGGGAGACAGGATGGCTCCAGAGGGGCCACCTGATTTATTCAAAATAGATACACATTATTAATAAGTATAGTGGTAGACGACAGCGGTATGAAACCGGAGGACCATCGTTACCAAGCCAAATTTTACGGAAGTCTGGAGGCGTGATTATGATCAGCGTTGTGTTTGGCAGGAGGAGTTAATCCGCAGGGTGGGAAAATTCCTATGCTGACAGGTCTGATAGGTCTTGAAACAGTTGAAGTGAGCGAGTGAATTTACCTACATGTTTCAACTCTAAAATCACCCCAAGTTCTTCGATCCCGATCATCATTCTCCATTGCCATCCGAGCATCCTCGCTTTCTCGTACTCTTTCAGTCCCCCTCCATGAACAGGCGACAGTTCACACATATTTGGAACACCAAATACGAAACCCCCTACGGACGAGTGAAGAGAAGCAGAATTTTACTATATCGCTAAGACTGACTCCGGGATCAGCAGTGCAGCCAATGTCGCGGTTCGAGCCAATTGCCAGGTGTGAACCGTGAACTGGCGGAGGCTATTTACTGGTGGTGTTCAGGTATTGGCGGCGTAGGTTGACGGGAGACGTGACGGTTGGAGGACGGCTGGAGACATCAGCCAGATCACAACTACCACAGACATCATTTGAAGAAGACTGAGCATTGACTCCCGTCAGTCGCCGAGTCGCCGAGTCGCTGAGTCGCCGAATCATCATTTCAACCCCCAAGACTCTTCCCTGCTGTCGGATGTGGATGGTGGAAGAAAATAAGCCTTTGAAGGATTACACACAACATCGTCACTATCCCTCCCAGTGGCTAGCGCCTGCCTACCCTCATTGCTACTAAGTGTACAACCGTACGTATCCGAACTTGGGACATCGACCTGCAGGAGCCGCTGCGATAGCCACTGCAGGTATTCCGTCCGAGCCTCATCTCGACCGCCTCATAATTCACATCCCATATCGCATAGACGCAATGACCGCCACCAGCGAGCTCGGGCCTGTGGTCCGGCTCTGGGGCCTCAAGATGGCGGAGCTGCCTCCCTTGAGGGCCGCGCCGGATGACCTGGTCCCCTTCCTGCTGTCCATCCTGCAGGAGGCAGTGCCCTTCATCGACTCGGCCGCGCCCAAAAGGGAGCCCCGTACGGGTCCCGCCGAGGATGAGGAGGAGGAGGCGGCGGCAGCAGCAGCAGCAGCCAAGAAGAAGGAAGGCCAGCGGCACCGACACTGGCGGCAGCTCGCGACGCAGAGCATGTGGAGGCACAAAGGGAGGAAGACGGGGCTGGCGGGTTGCACGGCGCCTGTTGAGCTCCTGGAGCGGACCATCACAGCCCAGGAGTTGGAGCGGCTCGCGTCGCTCCGGCGGCCCATATCGAGGGGGAGCAGCACCGGCCTGGGAGTCAAGGCTGGGGTGGGCAGGGGGAAGTCAGCCATCCAGTTGCCGCCGGAGACGTGGGCGTGCCGGCGGTCGGTGCACGAGGACAAGGCGCAAGCGGGCACGGCCAGCTGGGCCGAGTTTAGGGAGTGCATCAAGGACCACCACGCCGAGACGGAGGAGGCATTCACGCCGAGCATGGTGGCGCACCGGAGGGCTATGAGGTGGGACTGCCGCGGGCTGGAGGTCGAGTTGGAGGAGGAAGGGGGGACAAGGACGAAGTGGGGGGACTTCACACTTCAGGTCGAGGAGGTCCGTCACAGCATCGGGCGCCCTCTGCTCAAGGACCGCGTCTTCGCCGCGGTGCAGCTCACGTGCACGGCGCAGCCTGCCGAGGAGCGGAGGGAGTTCCTGGTGGTGAACATACCTGCCGTGGACCTCGGGCTCACGGCAGTCGATGGTGCCGGTAGCCGGGTTGACGATTCCCTCTCGGCGGAGCAGGGAGTCGTGCTGGGCGCCTACGCCAGCGTCGAGAGGGTGCGCAAGATGGACGGCGGCGCCGACGGGCCAGTCGAATGGCTCATGGCCACGGCTTCGGATGCCAGGGGTGCGCTTCCCCTGTGGGTGCAGGCCAGGGCGGTTCCTGGCCAAATCGCCAAGGACGTGCCGCTGTTCTTGGGCTGGTTGGAGAAACAAAGGCAGAGTGCGATTGGGGCCGGCAGCGCCCGGTGACTGATGAGTTGTTTTCTTTGTGTGCAACCTGAGTCAGCTGTGTACTGCCCTTGTGCCTACCTAAGTGCCCAGTGCCCAGGTGCCCGAAAGCAAAACACCTTGATGGCAGTGGAGGCACTGTGCTCCCTGCTCTTCTTGTTGCCTTTCGTCTAGCCGTCTTGCTGCCCAATTCGACCCTATACGCGCCATCTCCCCCCAGGAGGAGGATTTTAAACGGTAGGATAGTATTATGTCATGCCCCGTTTGTACTACCAGGGTGAATTCTGCAACCTGCTGTGTACCTCTGGCTGCATACCTTGGGCAGTTATGCCTGTAATTGGGACCCAACCTATGGAGCAATATACCTACTTGTACCTACCTAGTTACCTGTGCCTTCCTACCCATCGAATCTTCAGCCCGTCCCTCCCGGGTCACCCGATGTAGCCCCCAAGAATCCCCGTGCACGTTTTTGCAGAAACTTATCCGAGTGGTCGACGCGAGAGCCAGCAACATCCAGGGAGCTTAGATAAATACGTCGACACAGGGAGGAATCAATAGACCCTCAAAAGGACGAGAACTCCAACGGCGGTACATAGCTTCGATAGTTACCCCCTACCTACCTATCCTAGGTATCTCCCTACCCCCATGTACCTAGTACTATATAGGCAAGGACGTACATTGTATCCGACAATACTCACAAAGGCAGCGGCTCCTTCTAGGAGCTATATGTGGACTTTGCATCTCTGTGGGGCCGTCACTGGCAAGCTCCGATACAGGACCACCTCATCCAAGATTGCGCCTGCAGAAAATTTGATGCAGCTGCAGAGTAACCCCCATGCTTGGGAGTCACAAGTCACCTCCAAGCGGACCAGTACCTATCCGTTTCTAAGGTACCTAGGTGTGAAACACTGCCCGCATCTTCAATATTTCAGTAATATCTACTCTCTTCTCTGTTCTCCTTCCGTCATAACTAATCAGTCCAGACGAGTCTGGAAGTTGAAAGAGCATTGGACGAGATCGAAAGTCTCCGCTGTGTCGATTGGTTCTCCAACCCGGGCTCAAACCCCGCGTCCCCACCACTTGGTAAAGCCGATCGCCGTTCTACCACTGGTCAGGGCCGCCAGGGCTACCAGGTCGTCTAGCAACGCTGACACACCAACCTGACCATATTTTAGGTATCCGTCCAGGAGCAGCCAGTAATAAGCAAGCAGGAAGGCGCCGTACGCTCAAGTTGATGTTGGGATAGTGAAGGAGCGAGATCTTGTGCTGCTTTCTTTCTTGTCTCGTGTCCCACAACCCAAAATACACGAAGACGAAAGAGAAACACAGCCCGTCCTTGCGCTGCTGCCCCATCCAAGAGGAGCTGTGCCAACGGCGCGGGGGTCACGCATTCGGACGGAGAGGCACAACATACACGACACGACACGACACACACACACACACACACACACACACACACACACACACACACACATACGGCCAGTCATTAAGAGTCATTACCATGGATCTCGTAAACCAGTCAGTCCTCAGGCTTTCTTTCCAAGTCGTTTACCCCCGCCCATGCATATCTACCTGCCGCTCCTCCCGCCGTTCACTTCACTTCCATCACATGTTCTAGCTGCCTACCCCTAACCCCTCATGTTCAACTGATCTCGCTCATGCCCTCGGCCCACGACTACGACCACGACCGCAACCTACCTCCGACTCCCCAATGCTGCGTTGTACTACATAACATATTGCACGCCGTAGCAGAGAACAGACCATGGATTCTGAGGTGGACAACAAACTGCTAACAGCAACCCTCGAGAAAAGCCTTGAAGGGCGGCTCCTTTTTGCGGTCCCCAAGAGTAAGTGTCTAGGAGGATAGAACTCTGTACGGGATGGATGAAAGAAGAGGGGCTGACCATCTCGCTCTGTCTCTGTCCGTCTCCTTCTCTGCTTTCTCTCCAGAGGGACGGCTACAGCCGCCATCACTCAACCTTCTGGAGGGCGCAGACATACAGTTTAGGAGGGAAAACCGCCTAGACATCGCGCTGGTCAAGAACCTCCCCCTGGCACTAGTCTTTCTCCCTGCCGCTGACATCCCCACCTTCGTCGGCGAGGGCCGTGTCGACCTGGGCATCACGGGCATCGACCAAGTGCAGGAACACGACGCGGCTCTTCGGGCCGCAAACCGCGCCCGCAGGGGCTCCCTCGGCCAGTTTAGCCCCTCGGACCTGGACCGTAAGCCCGAAGGGTGTGAGACGGTGATGAACCTGGATTTTGGTGGATGTAAGCTGCAGGTCCAGGTGCCCCAGAAGGGCTCATTCGCATCCTCGACCGACCTGATCGGCAAGAACATCGGCACGAGCTTTGTGCATCTTGCGGAGGAGTACTTTGCCCGGCTGGAGCTCGAGCAGGAGGACCAGCTGGCCAACGGTAGCAGCAACGGAGATGACCAAGACGCCATGGTGACGCCGCCCAGGAAGCTGAGGACCAAGATCATTGAGCTGAGCGGCAGTGTTGAGGCGGCCTGCGCCCTAGGTGTTGCGGATGGCATCGTCGATCTTGTTGGTCAGTGGAACGAAGCCCAAACCAACCAAATCCCCTACCCCTCCCCGTCCCACTTGCTGGAATTACAGATTCGGATCGAGGATCGAGGCACAAAACAGGTATATATATATATATATATATATATATATGTATCAGGGACACGGAAAATTGCTGACCCGCTACCTGGATATGTGGGTATGCGCCTCACAGAGTCGGGTGAGACGATGAAGGCGGCGGGGCTCAAGGCTATCGACACGGTCGTGGACTCGACGGCAATCCTGATCAAGTCCAAGACGCCGAGCAATCCGGAGCTGGTGGAGCTGATCGCATCTCGCATCCGGGGCGTCATCACGGCGCAGAAGTACGTCCTGTGTCACTACAATATTGACAAGGCCCGCCTCGAGCAGGCTACTGCCATCACTCCTGGCAAGCGGGCCCCAACCATCACGACCACCCACGAGGAAGGTGTCTTGGCTGTCAATGCCATGGTCGAGAAGAAGAAGATCGCACCCGTCATGGACGAGCTAACCAAGGTCGGTGCTACGGACATTCTGGTGTTGGATATTCACAACGCGAGGAGCAGCTAGAGATTTATGTCGGCGAGGCGTATGATTATTGTGGGAAGGGTTTAGGAGACAATAAAAAGTCTATGGCCTGTCGAGAACTGCCGGATCGATCTTTGTGAGTAAACGACGAAAGAGGCTTAAAGGGTGTTTGGGCATATGAGGTTAAAAGGAATCTAGAGTCTTTGTGGACGAGGTAGAAACCCCGTGGTGAGGAGAGACGTAACGGCTTCTCAAAATCAATCAATAAAAATAAAACTTAAAAAAACTCAAAAAGGGGAAAGGGGAAAAGATGAACAAAAAAGTGGGAGTGGGGGGACGCCTTAGATGTTAGCTTAGTACGTGTGCAGGTTTCGGGCTGTTTCTAGTTTCCCTGATCCTCCTTTTGACCCCCCGAACATTACAGCCAGCATTTCATCCAAGATATCTCAACCCTTCCTTCATGCTTTATCTGTACTGAGTTTCCGCAAAAGAAAGGTCACAGTATCGGCCGACAGTCGTGTGCTTATCAAGGCTTCCTCATCTCTCCCCTCAGCAACCAAAGCGCATCCCTTCCCCCCTTTGCCATGTTCTTCGCCCTCCCGCACTGTCTTTCACGTGCTTACACCATAACACCAGGTCTCGATCGGGGCGAACGCTTCCGGTTCTCCCGCCGGGTCGTCAGACTAAACCCCCGTTTTAGGGAGCACCACAGAGGGGGGCAACAGTGGCGTCGGTATCCATGGTGATGCAATCAGACCATCGCGGCTGTCTGCCGGGGGTAATCGGTCGCTCTGGGATGAATGCCTGTTGATTGGTTGTTCACGGGGGGCGGGGGAAGTAAAGGGAAGTGGCATGCAAATATTTATAGAATAAAGATCACAAGTGCTCGAAAGACGACGACCGGAGTAGTGTAGATCTGGTTCAGAGGCACAAACAAACGCAGCTAGGAGACTCGGGGAAAAAATAAGAAAAAGAAGCCAGATTGAGTGGCTTTATTCCGTCACGTATCCGGATGCCAGTCTGCCTGCTTTCTTTCTTTCTTACCTTCTCTATTCCAAGCCCGCACCCTACGCGTCCCAGATTACGATCCTACCATCGACGCCGCTGGCTTTGAAGATGGCGTTCAAGTCAGCATCACGTGTTGCGAGAGGGAGCGGGCCATAATATGCGGGGTGCGCTGAGGGTCCGGTTTTGGTAGAGGGTAGTGGTAGACGAATTAGAAACATACAGCTAAACTTGGTCACGGACGCTCCAGAGCGTTGATAAGGCCTGATGGTCGTGATGGTGTTTTGGTGGACTGTCTTGAGCTGGGTGTCGTCCTTGGCCTTGCCCTTCAGGTCCATCTGCTTGAACATGTTGAGCGCCGACTCCTCCCGTCCGGCACTAGCCATCCCGGGCCTGCCCTTGGACTCCAAGGTGCCGCTCAGCTGCCAGCCTGAGGACCCGCCCTTGAATCGGAAGGCCTCGCAATCGTAGCCGGCGGCGATGATCTCGGCCTCGCCGTTCCAGATCAGCCCCATGAAAGGCAGCAGCTGGGTACTGATGCTTATAACGGCACGGGGCGGCTGCTCGGGCCCGCTGGGGTAGACAACCGTGATACTGCTGTCGTGCGACGCGAAGGCGAGGGCATCGCCGCTGGGCGAAAAGGCGGCCGCGTGCACCCACCCGGCCGAGTTGTTGAGGTACTCGCCGCACACCGTGTTGAAGGGCAGCCGCTCGCCCCAGGCGCTTGGCTCCGGCCTGGTGTCGACGCCCTTGATGAAGGAGGAAAAGACCCGGGCATGGGCGTCAGTCGAGCCGGCGGCCAGCAGGACCGAGTTCGGATGCCAGGCCACCGTCGTGATGGTGCTCCGGATCGGCTTCTTCAGGTGCTTCGACACCCACCAGTCGTTCTCCTCCTCGAAGTAGCAGATGGCAATCACCCTGTCGCCGGACCCCACAGCAAACTTGGTCTCCGTCGGCGACCAGCGCACGAAGGTCGCCGCTCGGTTGATCCGGAGCAGCACCAGCGTCGGCTTGTAGCCCGTCGGGGACGGCTCCCAGACCAGCGCGTTCCGGTCCTGCGAGCACGAGACGATGCGGCCCGAGTTCGGCGCGATGTCAACACTGGTAACTGTCTTGTCGTGCGCCTTCAGCTCGTCCTTTAACTTGAAGGCCGACCCGACCCTACTGTACAGCTCAACGGTCGAGTCCCGGGCGATTGCGAGCGTTTGGCGGTCCGCTGAGAAGGAGTGGTCCGCAATTGGGTTGTGGAAGAGGTGGTGGACTTCGGGGGGCGCCATTGTGAGAGAGACGGCCCGTGATAGGAGTAACTCTCTACTATCACACCGAAATCTGCTCTAGCTGGAGAATCAAAGCTTGAGAGACGAGTTCAAAGCCTGTTGGTATGTTTTGAGGATGAGGGTAATGAGGGGGGTGGGTTTCGTCAGTCGTGACCCTCTTGGAGGGGTAATCCGCAAGGTACCTAGAGGTACCTACCGAGCGGCCTTCTGGCATTATGTAATACCTATGGATGTCCCTGCCAAAAGTTCGTTCTCACCGCTTTGGTTTAAGCCGGCAAATTACAGTATGGACTCTTCTTCGAACTGTTCACGGGGTCGCTAACTTTGCAGCGGCCCTTTAGGGCTCATTAGGGATCAACATCCCCTGGGCTGTTTGTACGATTAGCGAGATTGAGCGCTGGGCTTTAGCGAGCCTGCCGAATGCGATCTATCTTGGAACACCGTGAGTATACTGCCCGAAATGGGTTGACGGTGAGCAGGAACTTTTGATAGGGACATCCGTACTACGGATACGTATTTACGTATAGGTGCCTTAGTACGTATGCGACCAGTAATTCCATCGTACGTACGGAGTAGTTCCACTTTTGCTTGGGTGGTGGCTGGTACCTACAGATACCTAGGTACCTAGGTGGCGAGCTGGCTGGTGTCTTGAAGCCGTGCAAGGCTAGGCGGAGCCAAGCATTATTTACCGATGCCTCATCACCAAGAAAAGTTCCGTGCTCTGGACTCGCTCCCGCAACATAAACACACGACAAGACGGACGTGTAGAGGAGACACTGTTGTAATCGCGGACCCAGCCCTACTTACGTGTCATCGCTCCTGCTTTCACCTATTCTTCTTGGTACCTAAGGGAATCGTGATTTGCTTCGGGCTGACATGGCTACGACTACTACGGCACTACCGCGAGGAGCCGCTGGGCTGCCAGCAAAGGTTGTTCCAATCCCCCCAAACCAGACGTGAGTATGATCCTGAATGCCAAAAGCTCCCCACCCACCCCCGGTGTCTGCTACCTATCCATCCCGCCCCTCCATAAGAGTCCACTAACGGCATCTGGCGTGATAGCCTCTATGTGCGGAATATCCCTTCCAACAGGGGACTGCAAAAGGGGGACGTTCGAATGGCACTGTACATGCTATTCTCCACCTATGGTCCAGTCCTGGACGTCGTCGCGCTCAAGACCACGAAGATGCGCGGCCAGGCGCACATAGTTTTCAGGGACATTCAAGCGTCCACCCAGGCCATGAGGTCTCTTGAGGATTTTGACTTCTTCGGGGGAAAGCTAGTGAGTCCCGCTCGACTGGAGAGGCCATATGCCTGCCGTCCTGCCGTCCTGCCTGCCCGCCCAGTTACCTGCCTGGCTACCTGCCTACTTGCCACCTGATCCCCATTCAGCTCCCTTCCTCACTTCACCCCTGTTATTTCTGGACTAAGATATTGGCGCGTCTCCCAACTGCTAGAGAGTTGAGTACGCCAAGTCGAAATCAAATGTGATCTCCAGGCTCGACGGCAGCTTTAAGCTGTCAAACGCGGCCAACGTTGGGGTCACGGACCTGCAGCAGAGCATCTTCAGTGCGCCTGTGCCCGGGGCGCCCCCCCCTTCAACCGCCGCAGCACACGCACTCCCTTCGAAACCACAATCTGCCCTCGACAACCCTGCGAAGGACGAGAAGGTACCAGAAGTTAGAGGCCAGAAGCGAACAAGGGACGAGGAGGAGGAGGAAGACGACGACAGTGACGTTGCCATGGAGGAGGACAGTGATGAGGATTGATGATAACTCAGAGCTTAGAGTGTGCGATACTGCCTTGAGCGCATGGTGTTGGGCGAGGGATTAAGTACCTGATGGCTCAGTGATGAGGGCTCTTCTCTTTGACCCCCTTCGCTCATCATACTGAGGCCATCTCCCTGGGCACCCAAAGACCGACACAGCCTCCCACAAGCCCCAACCACACCATCATATAGTCCTCCCTTGAGCAGTCGAACTCCGACATCGCATCTCGGAGAAGGCATGGATGGATGAAGAAGCACGGGACACCCGTAATGGGGTGATGCTGGGCAAACACAGCCAAGTTAGTCTATAATGGTAAAGACACACACACACGCACACACACACACGCCCGCGCGCAGACACATATTGCTCCATAGGAATTCTTCGTTTGATCAAGTCGTTTGGCAGCGTCATCGTCATCAAGAAAACAACGGACTCACATCCACCGAGATTCCCCCGATCGGCCCTGGATTCCGCAGCCGTGCTTTGAAGTGATCAGGGACAAGCCGTCTGAAGACGGTGTCGAGGTCGAGTGCTGGCTCATCTGCAGGCAGCCCTTGCAAGCTGAACCACAGGCATGGCCCACGGTAAGTTGGGTGCAGATGGACCTCGTAAGTGACACAGGGTGGCGGCTCAGCTCGCCGCGGGTGTTTGTGGAGAGCCGACTATCTAGGTTATGAGAATCTCCTGCTATAATAGATGCCAAAAAGGGGGAGACAGGGTGGGGAGAAGCCGGGTCGCACGTGCAACGAACACATCAGCATCCGAGGTGGATGAATACTTACATTATCTGCTTCTTCCAAGTCGGCCATTTCCTGGTCCGCGCCGATCTCGGACGGAGCATCGTCGCGAGCGTGGTGATCCTGGCCAAAGGAGAACTGATGCAGGTGGGCGGAGAGGCCCCCGTCATCCAGCTGCCCTTCCAAGGGCAGCACAATCTGAACGTAGGTGCTGCACTCGGAGTCCAAGGCGAAGGATGTGTCCAGGGCTGTCAAGACGTTGAGCCTCCACTGCACCCTCAGCGGGCCCAGAGTGGCTTGTCTGTATCTCCTGTCCAGCTGGTGGCACGCCTCTGCAAACTCCTCGCGAGTCAGGAACGGATAGTTCTGGAACCCGGAGCTCTTCTCCTCGGTACTCATTTTATTTGTTTGGCCATCCGTTGCCTCGTTTCATCCACGTTATCTCAGGTTGTCTGCCTACGTGTAATGTGGTATCCCGCGTGACTGAGGAACCTGAAGGGATGTGACCTGCGGGAGGGGACGGGGGGAGGGGAAAAAGAGAGCCGAAATAGCAAGCCCGTGACTCAGGCTGGGGGCCACTGTCTGCCTCGTTTGCGATTACTACGTAGTAGACTTTGATGGAGGGGATGTCAGTGTGCCCAACCTCCGCTTATGGAATTACAATTGCTCAGGCTCCTAGCCGCCCTCTAACATACCATAGAGATGGTTGCGCAAGGCAACCAAAGAAACAAAAGGAGAAAAGGAAAGAGAAAGAAAAAGGGGGGGGGGGCCGGGGCCAGGGGATAGAAATTGCCTAGGCAGTACTCCAGTGTCCTCATTTGTGCTAGCGAGGCACCTGGTCCAAGCTCTTGGCTCAAGCGGCTTAGCACTACTAGTCTAGGTGCGTAGAATGTTGGAGGGGACAGTTCCAGATCTCTGGGCAAGATGGGAATCGCTAGCGGCTCCATGGGTTGCTGCTGGCTGCCCGTTTAAGCCACGATTCACGATGTCCAAGCCTTCCTTCCCACTGCACGGACGTAATATCCAAACACGGCCCTGGGCTTTCTCCTCGCCGTCCGCCCACCTTTTGTCAAGCTTCCAACTTCCTTGTAATAATAGCCGCGTCTTCCTTCCTTCGGCCTTCCTTACGTTATTTTTTCTTCTTTTCTTGTCCCTCCCTCTCTTGTTGCCTTTGGCTTCTCTCTTCCCCTCTACTGCAGTGAGTGGGAGCGGAGCACAAGAGTGACCAGGCTGGCAGACAGATTTTCAATGCATGTGAGGTAAACAGGGGCGAAAGGCCGCCGAGGACATGTCGTTCGCAGTGCCCAAACATGTGCCTTCGTTTGGAAGCCCAGAAGTACGAGAACTAGAGAACCGATTGTGGGCTGCCCGCTCGACGGGGGGACGGCCAGGGGCAGTGGGAGGAGGGCTTGGGGCCCTCTTCGACTCGAACCGAAACCAGCTTCCGATGTACAAGGACAAACCCTACGCGTACCCGCCGTCGCACCGCCAGCGCCCCATCTACCGCAGGAAGCGCGGTTTCTTCTTCCTCTTCCTCCTTGCCGTCGCCCTGCTATACCTGGGCGGATTCTTCAAGAGGCACAAGGACAAGGTCGAACAGGTTCGCGCGCCCCTGCGCAACTGGAAATGGCTCGCCAAGGATGAGCAGGCCGAGTCCAAGGTCGACTGGATGAAGAGGCGAGAAAGCGTGGTTGAGGCCTTCGAGCTAAGCTGGAGCGCCTACGAGCGGTATGCGTGGGGTACGTATGAACACGCAATATGATTTCCTCTTCTCCGAATTCTTTTATATTTCTTCTTCTTTTTGTATCCAATCGATCATCTGTGGGTGGTGTACTGACTCGGCGCCGCTGCGCTCTTTCGTCTCCGCGACAGGTTATGACGAGTTCCACCCGGTCTCGAAGCAGGGCCGCCAGATGGCACCGAAGGGCATGGGATGGATCATTGTGGACTCTCTCGACACTCTGATGCTGATGAACCTCACCACCCAGCTCAGGCACGCGAGGGAGTGGATCAGCAAGTCCCTGACTTATGACCAGGACCAGGACGTCAACACATTCGAGACGACAATCAGGATGCTCGGCGGTTTCCTCTCGGCGCACTACCTCTCGACCGAGTTCCCAAACATGGCGCCCCTCTCCGAGGACGACCCAGGCACACCGGGGGAGGATCTCTATCTGGAGAAGGCCAAGGACCTGGCTGACCGCCTGCTGTCCGCGTTCGAGACGACGTCGGGCGTGCCGCTAGCCAGCGTCAACCTTGGCAAGCTGCAAGGCATCCCCTCGCACGACGGCGGCGCGTCGTCGACGGCCGAGGCCACGACGCTGCAGCTCGAGTTCAAGTACCTGGCCAAGCTGACGGGGGAGAAGCTGTTCTGGGACAAGGTGGAGAAGGTGATGCAGGTGGTGGACGAGAACAACATGTCTCAGGGCCTTGTCCCCATCTACATCGAGCCCGTGACGGGCAAGTTCCGCGGCCAGAACATCCGGCTGGGCAGCCGCGGTGACTCGTACTATGAGTACCTGATCAAGCAGTACCTGCAGACCAACAAGAAGGAGACGGTCTACGAGGACATGTGGAACGAATCGCTTCGGGCGGTGCGGAAGCACCTTTTGACGTACACCGAGCCCTCTGGGTTCACCATCATCGGGGAGCGGCCGGACGGGCTGGATCAGCCGCTATCGCCCAAGATGGACCACTTGGTGTGCTTCATGCCCGGCACGATCGCGCTGGCGGCGACGGGCGGCATGCCGGAGGCGGAGGCCAAGAAGCTCAAGACGTGGACGAAGCGGCACGCGGACGATATGAAGCTGGCACGCGAGTTGATGCACACTTGCTGGGGCATGTACGAGTATATGGCGACGGGCCTGGCAGCGGAGATCACCTTTTTCACCATCAGGGAGCCGCCGCTGAGCCAGTCGGACCCTCATGCGACGCCCCCAGCCGAGTTCGACCCGAGCCCGGATGCCAGCTGGCGTAAGGACTTCATGGTCAAGGAGTACGACTCACACAACCTCCAGCGGCCCGAGACGGTGGAGAGCCTGTTCTACATGTGGCGCATTACGGGCGAGGAGAAGTACCGCGAGTGGGGCTGGGAGATGTTCAAGTCGTTCATGCAATACACGGCCGTGGAGGAAGGGGGTGGTTTCACCAGCCTGTCCAACGCCAACCGCATCCCGCCGGTCACGCGGGACAACATGGAGAGTTTCTGGCTGGTATGTTTTGTTTCTTCTTCCTCTTCCTTCCTGTTCCTTCTTTGCCCCCTTTCTCACTTCGTTCGTTTACGGCTGCAAGCTGCGGGGTACGGGGTACGGTTTCTGACTTGTGTTGGTGACTGACATCCGGAAAAACAGGCGGAAACCCTAAAGTATTTCTACCTCCTCTTTTCACCCAACGACTTGCTACCCCTAGATCGCATCGTCATCAACACAGAAGCGCATCCATTCCCTCGGTTCGACATGGGCCCGCTCTTCTCAACAGGCTGGAAGCGAAAAGGATCTTGAGAAAACAATTCCAAGGGAAAGAAGAGAAAAAGAAGAAGAACCACGCCAGGCAGTATGTATATACCCATGTAGCAGGATGATGGGACACATTTTATCCTTTTTTTTGAGATATAATTTGATCATGCGCCACAGATAGGTGTGACTGTGGGGGCACTAGTAGTAGTTTGTATCTCTTGGTGGGGATTTCTCGAATGGCATTTGGAAAGTTATTGAAGACAGTAAGGGGTGGCTCGGCACGTACCTACCTATCTACTGTCCTACACCTACCTACATCCTAGCTAGTAGTAGTACAGCTAGGTAGCTGCTTGTGATATCATGTGACCCTTAATGTTCAACGACCTCGGAGCATTGATTATATGAGGACTAGGTCGGGAATACGGAGTTACGTACGATGAACAGATTTTCAACAAACCTTGTATATAATTGCTGGTACGTATCTGTCTTTATTATCGGACAGCAGGGATCATCTCAATCAGGATGGGATAGCAGCTCTGTTGGATTGGGCAAAACTACCTACAGTGCTGGGCTCCTACTCGCAAGGTCATGCGACAATTAAGCCAGTATTTCAGAGCGAACTTCCCGTGGGTAGGTGTTGAGAGTACGGATTAATCCGTACCGATTAGACTTGGAGTGATCCGTTCTGGACAGTGGACACACAGATAGCGCTTCCCGGTCTGGCGGGTCGCTGGCAGGCACGCAGTACAACTACAACTACATGTATGTACCAACCTAGGCACCTACGTAGTAGGCAATGTGGGCTGAGTTGAGATACTGACGGGTGAGCCAGGTGTGAGGTGAGGTGGTTCTATGAAGTCCCCCCACGTGGGAAATTGCTCCTGGAGGTTCTCTTCTTCTTCTGTCTTTCGGTGCGTGGGTGTCCAATTTTTGTGATTATTATTTTTGCCAAGCAGGCTCAGGCTCCCCAGGCTTCCAGCCCCCCAGGCTCCCAGGCTCCAAGCTGAACTTGGTTGCCATTGAATCCTGCCGACCCATAGAATAACAAGGGGCCATGAACCCCAGCCCATGATAAGGGACGGCAAGGTTCCCCCAGACCGCCTCCTTCATTAATTGTCCTTGCCGTTCAACCACTCGAGCAATTCCACTTTCTAGTGCCTTGAGTGCTTCGTGCTTCGTGTCATATCTTCTGCTCGTTGGCTGTGATATGGTTAATGGGTTTTATTTGCAATTTGCAATTTGAAGCCAATGCTCCAACACTTAGACAGCCGAGCACAGCCGAGTACAGCCTTGCCAAAAAGAGCAATGCGCCTGAGTGGCTGAGCCTGAGATGGCCGATTGAGAAAGATCGCGCTTGGATCGAAAACGTCTGGTCAGATCAGCTCGCCCCGCCGATAGCAATCGCGCGCTCTCCCCCCCTTTCCCACCCAAGCCTACGTTGACATATCTACATACTCGGCAATCCCTACACTGTCGTTGACAATACACAGGACCTATCGTGACAGTCCAACGGACACCCCGTCGGTACCCTAATACCCAGCACGCGCCCGACCACGCAGAGCATCCCCCGCCATCAGCCAGCCAGGCCCAAAGGGGACGGAGGAGGGTGGGCTGTAAAGCTGAAAATCGGGTTGGCATCTTCGCCGGTAGGCCAGGATGCCCTCGGAGCGGGACATTGAGATGAACATCCTCACGATAAAGGAGGACAGTTTCGCGCAGGGCAGCAGTTACAGCATGCGGGAGCCAGCGTACGACGCGGAGGCTGTGGGCCGGCCAGGTGCGTTCCACCGGTGGGTGGACACGTTCCGGCGCGACCCGAACCAGCGCATGGCGTCCAAGGCGGTGGCGTCTTCGTCCGGGTCGCAGCACTCCGGGTTGCCACCTCTGCCGCCGCAGGTGCCCATGCGCGAGCACCACGGGAGCCACTACTACGATCTGCATAGCGCCAACCTTGCCACGGCCAACTCGGGCCTGTCGCGCGAGCTCAAGGGCAGGCACCTGCAGATGATAGCCATCGGCGGCTCCATCGGGACCGGGCTCTTCGTGGCGTCGGGCAAGTCGCTCAGCACGGGCGGGCCGGCGTCCGTACTGCTGGCCTACTTCTTCATCGGCGTCATGCTGTACTGCACCGTGCACGCCCTGGGGGAGCTGGCCGTGGCCTTCCCCGTGGCCGGCTCCTTCTCGGCATTCTCGACCCGGTTCCTGGACCCGTCGTGGGGGTTCGCCATGGGTTGGAACTACGCGCTACAGTGGCTCGTGGTGCTCCCGCTCGAGATCATCGCCGCCTCCATCACCATCAGCTACTGGGACGAGTCCCTGAACCGGGCCATCTTCGTCACCATCTTCCTCATGGTCATCGTGGTCATCAACCTGTTCGGGGTCAAGGGTTACGGCGAGGCCGAGTTCGTCTTCGCCATCATCAAGGTCACGGCCGTCATCGGCTTTATCCTGCTGGGCATCGTCATCAACATCGGCGGCACCCTGAAGGAGGGCTACATCGGGGCCAAGTACTGGCGCGACCCGGGGGCCTTCAACAACGGCTTCAAGGGCCTCTGCTCCGTCTTCGTCACCGCCGCCTTCGCCTTCGCCGGCACAGAGCTGGTCGGGCTCGCCGCTGCCGAGACAGCCAACCCGCGCAAGAGCCTGCCCACGGCCATCAAGCAGGTCTTCTGGCGCATCAGCCTCTTCTACATCGTCGCCCTGACCGTGGTGGGCCTCCTGGTCCCCTACAACGAGCAGCACCTGCTCGGGGCCAAGTCAGTCGCCGACGCCGCCGCCAGCCCCTTCGTCATCGCCATCGAGAGCGCCGGTATCGAGGTGATCCCCTCGGTCATGAACAGCGTCATCCTCATCGCCGTCCTGAGCGTGGGCAACAGCGCCGTCTTCGGCTCCAGCCGCACCCTCGCCGCCCTGGCCGACCTGGGCCAGGCCCCACGCTTCTTCTCGTACGTCGACCGGAGGGGGAGGCCCCTAGTGGCCATCCTGTTCGCCTCCTCCCTGGGACTCGTCGCCTACCTCGCCAACTCCCAGGAGCAGGGGGACATACTCGAGTGGCTGCTAGCCATCTCGGCCCTCAGCTCCATCTTCACCTGGGGCAGCATCTGCCTGTCCCACATACGCTTCCGCAAGGCCTGGGTCAGGAAGGGCCGCCCGCTGGGTGACCTGGCCTTTCGTTCGCAGCCGGGGCTGGTCGGCTCCTGGGTCGGCTTCCTGCTCAACGCCGTCATCCTCATGACCCAGTTCTGGGTAGGCGCCTGGCCACTGGGCTACGAGGAGATGGACAAGCGCGCCATCACCAAAGAGTTCTTCCTGCAGTACATGGCCGTGCCTATCGTGCTCGTCATGTGGATCGGCCATAAACTTTACTACCGCACCAGCATCGTTCGGATCGACGATATGGACATCGACACGGGCCGACGAGACTTCAACCTGTCCATCCTGCTGGCACAGGAGATGGAGGAGCAGCGGGCTTGGCCGAGGTGGAAGAAAGTGTATAGGTATTTTTGTTAACTTGTTTTCTTTTTTT
>PYSP01000083.1:0-39014 GCA_003049395.1 Pseudohalonectria lignicola | reverse complement strand
GGGAATGGGGGGGGTTGTTTCCTCTTTTCTTTTCTTTATTTGTTGTATGGATTTCATGTTTGGCACCTCAACGTCTCAACGTCTCACCGTCTTCCACTCTACTCACCTTCCACAGCGCTTGGTTGCATTCGCACATGCTCCTCCGTCTCGTACTACGCTTCCCCCTCGGTTCACACATGGACAAAACCTGCGAGTCTCATATGCCCAATTTAGCTTCGCGTGTCTGTGATAAGCCTGTACCACCCTCTTTACCACCGCCAACGCCCCAGACTGTATACGCCCTTTTCTACTGAGGCCCATCAGGCGATGAAAGACGAAGACAGACCGATTCACGCTGCCTACTTCCTCCAAGACGATGCCATGACGGAGAAAGCATAATGTTCAGATGACCTGGCCTATATAATACATTAAGCACTACTAGGATATTAATGACGCTTCGTCGTCGAGCCCCAGGTCTGGGTCTGGGTCTGGGTCCTGGGTCATGAGTGTCCGGATATCAGGTCTTCCATTCTATAACGGGGGCCCCCACAGAGTTCCTACGAACGACTTGTCCACTGCGAAATGTCGGGTGCCTTGTCGGGTACCCAAGGCATTCAGATGCAGACGACCCAGCCACTTGTCCTGTCCATGGAGGTGGACAACGACCAATTTGCGAAAGCGAATATCGGACGCGAGTTGGCGACCGAGGCAGATACATTATCATCCCACCTTCCCCCTGGCACCTTGTCAGTACAACTTCGTCTCGGCTGAACGCGGGGAGGGACTGCAAAGACAAGAAGGGGTTGGTTGCTAGACTATCACTATCTGGACAAGCATCATAGTCCAATAGCCCTCAAGGGCTCTTTTGTGGGCAAGAAAAAGGGGTGCCCGGTGGCCTTATTAGCTACATAGACTGGCTGGAAGGAAATCCGTGATCCAATGTTTCTGCTCTTAGCCTTTTTGGGAGGTAAAGAGATGACAACAATGACAAAAAAAGGTCGACGACAGTGTTACACAATGACTTGCCTAATGCCTAGAAGGACCTGGGATCAAGAAGATATAGGTTGACAGAAAGAAAGGAAATATAGGGAAGCAACCCTGAGCGGAATAAAATGTGGATATGACAGAAAGCTTGATTGCCCTGGTATCGCTCGATTGTCGATGATGAATCATGCTTGGTTGGTCCTGTGATTTGAGTTGAACCACACCAACCACCCCCCCTTTTTTGTCTTCCATTTCTGCCCAGATTTTTTTCTTCTTCCACGGTCTCTTTTTTTTTCTTCTAGGTGTTTCTTCCCTAGTCACGACCCACCCCATTCACTCAATCGAGAAGACATTCCTCGTAGAAAATCATCACTCGCATGTAGGCGTCATATCATCAACAGCGTAACCCGGGAGCCGAGGGAGGGTCTTGAGTTCCTCGAGACCTTCGAGTTCTAGAACCTGCGGCTGTCATTCTTCTAGAAGTCCCAGAAGCCGCCCCCCTTGGCCGTGGACGCGCCTTGCTTCTTGCCAGCCACGGGCCGGTTCTGCTTCTGCTCCTCGCCGCCGCTCTCGTCGCCGATCGACCATCCCCGGCCGCTGGCGCCCTTCTTTCCACCCATGCCGTCCCCAGCGATCGTGATCCCCGCCTGGCTCTCGTCGCCGATGCCCCAGCCCCGGCCGCCGGCCCCCTTCTTGCCGCCCATGCCGTCCCCGGCGATGGCGATGCCGCGTTCATTGCCGGCCTTGTCGTTGTGGCCGGCGGGCTGGCTATTCTCCTTCTGAGAGGCCGGTGACTCATCGAACGCAGCCCAGTTTGCTTCCATCATCTTGACAGCCTTCTTGCGGCCCTCGGGAACGGCGCCCTTCGCTGCAGGCTCGGCCTGGCGAGGACTCTCGTCGGTGAGGCCGAACTGAGAGTCGAAGTCGCGCCGTCTGTCCTTGATGTTCGTGATGTTGCCAAGGGCGCGGGTGTCGGGGCCCTCGGGCAGTTTGCCGCTCTCGTCGTAGACGTTGTTCTTGTACAACCCAAGCCCGTCGTTGTGCGTAGAGCCACGAGGACGACCCGCTGGGCGCGGCTGGCCGGACGGGCCGTCGTCCTGGAACTCGAAGTGCGGCTCCGCATCGCGCCGAGGCTTTGGTGGCGCAGGTCTGGCCGCGGCGGGCGTCTCGGCGATCTCATCCTTGTCGGTGCCCCAATGCCTGACCTCCTGAGACCGAGTGGGCCGCGGCTTGGGCTTCTGCGGGGTGACAAAGTCTTCGAACGACCACTGGCTGTTGTGCTTGGTCTTGACGTCGTCAAAGCTGGCGCCGGCCGATGGCCCGTCCGCGGGGTCCGACCCGTCCGCGAAGTCGAAGTGCTGGTACTTCTTGGGATTCGGCCGGTAGAAGCGGTCAGGCGACTTGTGGTGCTCTGGAGAGTCGGGTTCCTCCTCGACGCCTTCGAACAGCCTGATGGGCTGATAGTTCTTGCTCGATCCGCCCTTGGGCGCAACCGTCGACTTGCTCGAGGAGCGTGAGCGACCCTGGGTGGGCGAGCCCTCCTCCTCCTGCTCACCCTCGGGCGGGTCGCCAAGGATCTCGGTGATGTCTCGCTGACGCGGCCGTGCCGAGCCGGCGTAGGGCGAGATGACCGAGGCCTGAGCAGGCTCGGCCTCGGTACGCGGTGCGAAGAGGGAGAGCGACGCGTGCGGGTCCCGCATGATGTTGGCCGAGTTCCCGCGCGACCTGACGGGCATTTCCTCGGTGGCGGCCGAGACGGCCGAGGCGGCTGAGGACTGGCCGGTTGCGCTACCGCCACCGCCCGTCTTGACGCACTTTGTGATCAGGTTGATCTGCTCCTGGCTGTCGCGGATGGGCCAGTTGCGCCCGCTCTTGCCAATGACATCGAGCTGCTTCAGGAGCGAGCCCTGATCCCAGGTTTGGCGAATCTGTGTGATTTTGCCGTCTGAGTCAAATGACACAAAGTGGGTCTGTAGACGGCCAAGAGATGGTCAGCAAAATACAAAAATATAAACCGGCGAGGAGAGAAGGGGGGGCCCGGTTGGACAAGGAAAGGTACCGCCCAGGTACGGGATTATAAACACACAATCAAGAGATGCACGGTCCGATCGGCAACAAAATTGTCGTCCAGGGAAGGGAGGTAGGGCCCGCCGCTGATGCCAAACTCTAGGGTGGTATCGAGCTCGACGGCTAGGCCCAGAGATCCATTGCCCTCGACAGCCGAGAGCGGCTCCTCTTTTGTCTTCTTCACATGGTTGCGCAGCCCGATAAGGTGCTTGATGACCTCGGTCGGCCCGCTGAAGCTGGTAGTGGTCGTGATATAATGAAGCGACGCGTTCGAGGACAGCGCGCTCGAGTTGGGCACAGCCAAGAATTGCTTGTATGTAGCCTGCAGCGCCATGGTGTCGTCTCGGGATGTGATGCGAGAGTCCGGCGGTATTTGGATGGACTGGTCAAGTTGTCTGTACAGCTATTCAGTATTTGACGAAGGAAGCAAGGGGGCAAAAGTCGTGGCCTGTTCAGAAAATAGGATGCCTATATGTCGCAGTTCAACTCAAACCCAGCGAGAAGTGTAAAGGGAAGCTTAGAGTGGAAAGAAAAGAGATAAAGGAAATTTCCGCCCTTCAAAACCCCTCAAGATAAAAAACCAAACCCAAAACAAAAAAAACACGAGAATAGTATAAACAATTCCTCAAGGGCGTCTGGGAAGGGGCCCTCCTGTAAGGGTAAGGGGTCGAAAAAGTTATGTGTGCACTCCAAAGTATCGTTGTGAGGGAAGCTGCAGTCCGGCACGCGGGTTCCTGTGTTTTGTAAACGTTTGTTGACATCCATGCCTGTCCAGTTTCGCGCTTGGGGACAATTAGGGAGGGACTCGACGAATGCACCATCACCTAAGTAAGTCCTCTGCAGGCTGTCACGGGTACTTGGCTTGCAAGCAACCTTTTGTACTCGTTGTCCGCTATTGTGGATGCGGCAATGCAAACGCAGGCAGCCCTGCAGTCTCGCGACGATGCAAGTACGGACCAAGCCCCGAAGGTCACGGTAACCTGTACTTCTAGCCTTAACAAGGGACGACAAGCACCACGCCGCCACCACACACCTGTAGGGAACCTTTGTCGAATGCATCAAAGTCCACACTGACACTGGAACGGTCCTTCAATTCAGCATTTCGGCCTCAGTCCAGGTATCAAGTATCTCTCTCGCGTCCGGGCAGCTCTGCAAATACTTAACCATGAGCCATATATGCTCCGAAGCATACACCTCAACTACGTAGTACGGACTAATTCATACAGTCCTCTTATTTCTTCCTCCTTTACCTTATTCGAGCTCATCCTAGTTCCTAATATGGAGATTATTACTGTATATAGTATAGTAAGCGCAGCTCATGAACGACATGAAAATTCAGATCGTGTCGCAATTTTGATACCGATCAAATGGATGTGATGTTGTAAAGAACAGAGTTAGCAAGATGAGATCTTTGAGAGCCCCTCCTTGACACCCTGTCCAATTCTGATTGACCCACGTTCTGACCATTCTAACCCTAATTTGGTAGGGAGTGCAAAAACAAGCGTGTTTCAGGACCAACGGTGGGCCGGTGGCTATTTTTTGGTCTCTACCTACGTACTACGTACACCGTAGTGTAAATCCACTCACCTCAGGGCATTCGCAATACATTGACCAGTCACCATCAAACGACCTCGGATACTTGGGAACACGTTCACTGATGTAGGATGCTGCCAGTGAAGGTAAGATTTACTCTGTAGGTAAGGCCAGCATGCCCAGACTGTCCAGGCAGGGCATTGTGAGGCAACAAGCGACACGGTCCGTTATTTATTACCCCATCTCACTTGAAGGTGCACAGGTTTCAGGCTGACCTTCTCACCATGCCTACCGACAGTGAGGTTACGATGGTGGTGGTGGTGATGACCACGTCAATGGCATCAGCAGGCAGATGAGCAACACAGGAAGTGTGTTCAACTTTCCGCCATCGATACCGGCGAGATGTGCCTGCCTTGAACATGATATTCAGGAGGGGATGTCCGATTACATCGACCTCGAGATATATACGTCAAGTCGTTCCAGCTCGTTCCAGCTCGCCGCCTCGGCAATATTTTTAAGTTCCACATCAATATCATAAGTTCACAACCCGTGATCCGCAGATTCTACGTTGCAGCTACATCCACCATGCACCAAAACCTGGTCCTAGACCCTCCCCTTCCGACCAGGCTGCAGCTCCACTCGGCACGGCACCACAACATCTACAACGGCGCCAAACCGTCCCTACCCGTTGCCATATGGGTGAGAAGTCCGACAGTTTGGCCGACGGCCTTCAGCGACAGCGAGCTTGTCTTCGAAGTGGTGCTCTATTACCGCGGAAACCGCGCCTGCAACCTGTACCGAGCCTGGGATGACTTCAAGGCTCTTGATGCATCCTTGCGCAGCGCCGACGTGCCCAGAAGCAACCACGGCAGCATTGACCTCCCACCTTCGGGCCCCTCCCTCGTCATCGATGTTCAGGACTTGAACGCTCTACTGAGGAAGGCTCTTGAGATCCAACCCGATGGATGTGCGACGGAATACTTCTTACGACGCCGCATGGAAGATTGCAGCAGTGCGTGATGTGAGATGTCTTGGTTAATCTGATATTGCTAAGCACACGCATCCATTAAAAAAGCAAGTCAACTATATGGCAGAGCGAGCCTCTTTCATTCCGAGACGGTATCCAGTACTCCTGTCCTGTCTTATGATAAGAAGCCATCCAGTCGCCCATCCCCATCCGTCAACCCTCAGCCTATCCAATCCCGTTCCGAGCCAAACGCGCTAACTCACCTACCTAGTGCCCATCTCACTTTTCTCACAGTCGAGCAGTCATGGACTCGTGGGCTCATGGACGCATGACTTGCGTGTGTTCCATTCATCCCAGCCTATTACCTGTGTTACAATAATTATAATATAGACGCAATGGTGAAGAAGGAGAAGGCTTGTGGGACCGGCCATGATCCTTGCCCTTTCCTCACCCATACAAGCGGTTCGTTAGACGACAGCTAGTGTCTTCATTGTTCCATGTTCCCCGGTTCCTGTTTCCCGTTGTGATATCCCGCTTTCGTCCCCTCTCGGGGGACGGGGAAGAGGTGCTACGACTGCAGACTGTCCCAAACCGCCAGCCCAGCGGATGATCAACAGGCGCCATAGCGAACACCCCTCTTGCCCAGCTCCTTGCGCCCGACGGGGTCCTCGGGGAAGACCCAGCCGCGAACCCTCTTGGACTCCCTCTTCTCGGCCAGCTGGGGCTGCGGCATCCATTCGTCGCGTGGCAGGGCCTTGCGACGAGTGCCCTCGGCGGGGGCGCCGATCTCGCTGCGCCAATGCGCATGGCCAGGGAGGGCCTCGTCCCCGGCGAGCATGCAGAGGCCCCAGAGCGCGAGGCAGGCTGTGAGCGGGCCCGAGCAAGGGTCCTCGTCGCCGCCGCCGTCGGCATGTTGGCTCGCGAGCTGCGTGCTGCCGACCTCGAGGTAGCCGAAGTGTGGGGTGTCGTCGCCGCCGTTGCGCACGAAGACGAGCTCGATCTCGGTCAGGATGAAACCGTACCGACAGCCGTGCTCGCGCATCATGTGGTGCAGGTGCGCCAGTCCCCTGAGGTACTCGACCCGCTTTACGTTGCCCTCAACGCGCATGCCCGTGTTGAAGCGGTCGAAGCTCTTGACCAGGCCGACGACGCGCGCCGTCGGCTTGCCGCCGAAGATGGCGGCCGCGGAGGAGGACTCGCCCGCGACGTTGGCGACAAACATGCACTCTGTCCCCGTCGTCGACGCCTGGGCCGCCTTGGAGGCGAGGGACAGCTGCAAAGGCCTGGCGGAGGAGAGGGCCAGGGCGGCGTTGAGCTTGGGGATGTAAAAGTTGCTGTAGATGGAGTGAAGCGCCTGCTCCGTCTCCGGGTGGCGCTGGGTCACCACGGGGTTGGGGAGGAACGAGGCCGGCACGGGCGACGACAGGAGGGAGGCGGCGCCCGGCAGGGACAAGATGCTGGCAGCGTTGAAGCCGTTCCACTGGCGCACCTGGCGCACGTCCCACCAAAAGTGCCTGGTGTGGGGGTCCTTGAGCGGGAAGGAGATGGTGCGGACCAGAGACGGGGCCGGGTTGACGGAGGTGAGGTAAGCCAGGAGGCTAGTTGCAGGGCCGCTAGTGGCGACGATGGGGAGGGCACCCATCGTAGACGAGACGGCGGACTGAGGCTCCGGGGTCATGGTAGTAGCCGACGCGAGCGGCGACGACTCACGCGGCGCGTAGGGTGCCTGGTACATGAATTGCTCAGACTGCGGCATAAGCGTCGGGGTCTGCATGCTTGGCGACGAGCCATCCGTGGTCACGGCTCCCATCATGTATGCGGACACTTGGGTCATCTGAGACGCCTGGGGCATCTGTGGGTATGCTGGGAAGCTGAACTTGTCCATGGCGGCGTGCTCCATCAGGCCGCACGAGGAAGCGCGCCGGCTGTGCACCGGCGTCGTGGTTTCGTGCGTGGGCGTGAAGCTGACGGGCGAGCAAAGGAGCTGCGCGTTGGAGCCGGATCCCTCGGGCATGGACAGCGACAGTGATGATGATGATAACGATAATGACGACGCTGGTTGCAGCGGCTGGGAGCAAAAGGACAGGGTGGCGTGGTTGAAGGTGATGGCCTCAGGGTTGGTGAAACTCCGGTTGTGTGTCGGGCGGAACTTTGTGACACGGCTCCCTGTTAGGGCGGGAGATGTCCTCATCCGCTTAGGGGGCGAGGCAGTGTTGGAGGCAATGCATGGCGTGATGGCCTGATCTTGGGAGCGGATCTTAGGCAGCAGCAGCGGGCCATGGGTGCGGATGGGAGAACGCGCCGGCGTGGTCACGCGTGTGCTGCTATTGTCGAGGATGGAGTCGGAGGGCGACGACTCTAAGGAGTAGACGGATCCATGCGAGCTTGAGCGAGCGTGCCCGTAGTTGTACGGGATCTCGAGGAGCGACGGATTAAAGGAGAAGCTCGGCTGGGTGACGGGCTCGCACGGTTGTTGAGGGAAGGAAAAGTCAAAGGAGACATCCGCTGCCAGACTGCATGTGGCCCAGGGTTGAGGAGTGTAAGTCAAGGGTCGCCGGCTGTGGGAGAGGAGAAACGAAGAGGAGATGACGACAGGGGAAGCGGGAGGAAGGCGACAGGATAACGAGAGAGGGAGTGAAGAAAACAAGGTAGGTACTCACGTGGACATTTTGGATATACTACCTCGACCTGGAACAGGAAAGAACGGGTATTATGGGATTATGTGAAAGGAAGCCCTGCTTCTCTTCTCCGCTAATGAGACGACTATGGGAAGGAGACAAGACTAATGTTTAACAGCAGTGGACCGGGGCGGACAGGAATGGATGGCGACGGACGGTGACGGGCGGTGACGACGACGACGACGGCTCCTGCACCTCTAGGACGCGGAGAAGGGAACGAAAGGGAAGGAAGAGGATCTGGGTGAGGAGAAGAAGGGCGAGGTGGATATGGAGAGGACTGGTGAAGAGCAAGAGAAGAACGCATCACCAGTCGTGGGATGTTGTTCATACTTATCCTCACGAGATGGCTCCCAAGTCTGGCTCGGTGGAGTCAACCGACGGGCTATCAGGAACCAGCCATCATGCATGCCCTTGAGAGATTTGATCGAGAGAATCACCCCAATCCAGTTCGATCAAAATAAACCTGAAACGCGGAGACACGACGAGGAAACCCGTCCGGGAGGGAGAGGTAGATTTTGGGGGGGGTACTGCATGGGGATGTGGCTAGAACCATCTCGTCTGTTGTGTCGTGCGAGGTGGTGGATAGTTGCATGGGTCGGCGGATAGAGAACTGGGAAAGTAAAGATACCTGCTCAAAGGTACGGCCTACAAGTCTCTGAGTCTCCGACGAGACCAAGGCGGTCGTCGCCTGGCCGGCCACTGCCGGACAAGAATCCAAACACGGAGTATTAGAGTTGACCAGGGGGGTTGTGGTTGTCATTAAAGGTGCCTTGGAAGGGCCAGCCACTAAGAGAGCTTGCCCAGGTGTTGGATTTTAAAGGGACTTCAGGGCGGTTGGCCAGTGCCCAATGTTGATCCTGTAGCTGTGCCTGATCTTCGCCCTATGAGCGAATGTACAGTGCAACTTATCAGGTACATTGAGTAAGCAGGTCACCCGAAATCCCCCCGTAGAAGCCCCAAACTTGGATCTTACCTGTGCTATCTCTCCCTCTACTTGTCTCTCCTATCATCTTCTCATCTCCACTGCTTGACCGCGTGGGTTGCGTACCTCCGGAGCATGGCAGACCCAGGGCGATAGAGGTACGTAGTACTTTCCTAAATGGTTGAGCTGTCGATGCAGCATCGCAAGCGGGGTGAATTGGCTCCACGGGATTCGCAAACTTCATCCCAAGCCCCGGCTCTATGCACATATCCCATGCCATAGCGTTTATGAGTCATATTTAGTACTGCGGTATTCTCAAGCGATGACTATCCTGACAGTCTGAAGAGTGCCAGGTGCGGATGTATCCTGCAGGCAGACGCGGTGTGTGGGGGGTGGGGACAGGTTGAGGATGGGGTGGATGCGGGCGTTGACTGGTGACTGGTGAATTGGTGTTGTCGCCATGATATGATGTCGCAGTTGAGGCGTGGACTTTTGCTATTCGACGCGGTGGTGCTCAACCCCGCGTACCTAGCGCGGTGCTCACCCCAATGCACACACCCGAATGGAGCCAATGCACCACCCCACGGCGCCGATCTCTCGCGCACGAGTTGTCCCAAAGCCACTGCAACACGCCACACGCGCGCTCTGGCTTCTCCTCATCACGGGCGCGGGCAACAGGGCGAGCTTCAGCCTTCAAATGAGGAACAAACGACAGCGACGCCATCGTGTCCTCCGGCATCGGGCTTGGGCGCCATTGGGCAGCTGCGGGCGATTTTGAGATTTTGGGTTGAATTGCGGGCAATTGCGGTCCTGTCGCTTGACGCCTTTCGTCCTTGTTCCCCCTAAAAAGAAAATCCAAAGAGAAACACAAAATAACCCACAAAAAAAAACCCCCCCGCCCTATCCGCCGGCGTCATACTCTCCCTTCCCGCCAGCCAGTCCTGTCGCCCGTCGGCCGTCCCCTGCCACATCTCGCTCGCTCACTGTCCCCCGCGGCAGTTGCCCTCACCGGCGGACTTTGGGAACCTGGGTCTTGAGCCTCTGATGGCCTCATTTCTCGGACGTCTAAGCGTGCTATTTTTGGGGACAGCCCTGAGATGTCTTCTTGGTCTCCTGGGTTGGACGCGCCATGGTACAACTTTGCGGAGCAGAGCGCCTACTGAGATTGCACTCTGATCGTCCGGGGACACCACATGGGCACAGAGTGGCCGACAGCCCGAGCGGATTACGAAATTGGGTGGTTTAGGAGCGCTTGAGTATTCCCGTGAAGAACGTGTAGAAGCCTCGGACTCTCAAACTAAATTGACTAAGCGCTGGGGGAGCTTGGGCGGCCAAGTGGGCGCAAAATCAAAATGACATTTGGAGTTAGCCGCCCAGCTCTAACCGCCGGCGGCTGCGGCTCTGCGGAATCTGGAAATGCCGCGCGACATGACCGATCGCCTGACGCAGGCGCTTAGCATGCAAAACCGAAGGTGTCTTGAGTCCTCTGACTTGCTGGAAGTAAACCTCCTAGCGGCCACGGAAATTGCCCTCAAGGGAGCTGTACTCTATACCAGTATACTAGTGAAGGTAAAGGAAGAGAAGAAATCAGCACTGCCACTCTGGCCTCTAGAAAGCGCGCGCAGAGCTTTGAGTCGGGTCGATGCGGTCATGCTGAATGTCTTTTCTCAGTGTCCCTTACAGTCCCTCATGGTCCCTCACGGTGGTCCCTCATGTTCCCTTATGGTCTCTCCATTACAAAGTATGCACGGTGCCCGGATTCTTGAGGCCTTCGTGAGAGTCTCGGCTCCTCGCATTAATGACGGGTAGGCCGCTTGCGAGCCCGATTGGACCTTGGGTCTGGCGCCTCATGAAATTCGGAAATTGTTAGAGACCCGAAGCTGTGGCCACCCCATGTGTCATTTTTTCCAGCTTCTCCATCCATAATGGATGACTTTTTCTATGCTTTAGGAGCTGGAAGATATCTCTGTTCCCTTTTTGCACTGCCGCAAGACTGTGGGTTACCCAGGTGGCCTTTCGCTTCAGCGCTAGGTGTGGGGACCACGCTATGTACAGAGTAAGGCCACTCTCATAGGCTTTTCGGCATTTGGAGAGTGAGAGCTAGATAGGGTGAACAGTCGACATGGTGAGCTGTATGTGAAAGTGAGGACAAGGGACTTTTATTAGCCTTTATGATGTTCAATGTGAATCTGTACGGATTGCGAGACTGGAAGGTAACTCGGCGCTCTCCCACTTCTCCAGGGTGTGTCCGAAAGCGGGGAAGGCACTCAATGTGGGTACTACGTGTCGCCAATCTGAGCGAGCGTGCACCAGCCGCTCTCTGGTAGTATGTGGCGCAGAGTCAGACTTATGAGACCGGTCCTCTGGTACGCCACCATGGTCCGCCAGCCGGTGAGGAAACACGCCGGGTGGGTGATTACGAAATTACTGCGACGCGACTTGAACGACTCACTATGTACTTGAAAGCGTGTCTCGAGTTAACTCACGGACGCGGAGGCCTCTGCCGAACGTCTTCCGGGAGGTCCGTCCGACCTTTCTTCCTGACACGCGCCGTCCCTCCCGAGAAGGTCGGCGCGTCAGCTCTGTGATTGGACGGCATAAACACGCGCCGGGAACTCTCAATGGGCGCGTCGGCGTCAGCCAATCAGGCGCCCTGGTACTGCCCAGAGCGACACGGCCGCGTCCATGTCCCGTCGATTGGCCATGGTGCATTCTGACCACATGTACTTCCCCAACCTTCCAGGTCTGCAGAGAAGACTCATCAGCATGATGAGCTTCCCAGCAATGTTTCATCGGAGAAATAGCTCTTGTTTCAAAACATTTCTGAACTGACTCACCTTCTTACGCGCTGCGTACCGAAGGAATGCGTGCAGTGGGATCCTGCAGTAGCTTCCGGGCGGGGTGGTGCCTCTAGCCGTTTCTGTCCAGAGGTGGGTGATTGGAGTGGGAAACTACGGATGGGGTGGTTGGTGACCTTCACTTCCCCGCCAACCTTCCATCCCATCCCAGTACTGGCTCCGTGGCAGACCGTAAGCATGGGACGCCGCCCGACGCCAACTGGTGGGGGCATATCCCGTGCCGACGAAGACAAATCAACCTCCCCTCTCGAAAATGAGTCACTCATGCAGCGCCGTCGGAGCAGCACCTCCTGCATTACTAGCTGCATCTCTACAGTGTTCGGCTGACAAGATAAGGGTTAGGATGTCCCTCATTTTGGGGTATCGAGACAGTCCCGATGAACGATGTCGAATTTTGATCAAGGCTCACTCACTTATGCCAAGACGTTACGCGACTCGTGTGTGACGTACTGGTACCAACAGCACCTGCTGGGGTCCCCAGTATCTTGACAACTACTCCGTAGGTATTCCAAAGTCGATGGCTATGTTGATTAAGTAAGAAAGGATTTTATCATCGGGTATCGGGTATCTGAACCTTGGCCGAGTTACGCCTTTCCGGACGCGGTGCAGTGCTGCACCTTTGCACCTTGCCGCCCTCTGAATTCCCGGATTCCTCATGACGGTGCCAGGTGCGGGAAGAACAACAAATCCTGAAGGCGGGACAAGCATGGTGGCCAGCGGCAAACTCGCCAAGTGAGATGCGATGCCATATCACACGCCGTGGCTCACACCCCCTCTCTACCTTCACCATGTACCCTATGACCGGCTTTCTTGACGATGCCTACCTCAGGCGCAGAGGCTGTGGGCATAGGAGTCATAGAAGGCATAGAAGGCACCGAAGGCACAGAAAGCACAGGAGGCACAGACACAGAGTTGGGAGGAGACAAATGGTCCGACTCCTCGGCAGTCCGTATCGTCCTGAGCGCCCTCTTCATGCCTTCCAGCCTCATCCTCTCCATCACCAGCATGCCCCTGGCGAGTTCCTTGATCGCCCTAATGCCCACCTTCTCATGCATCTCCTGCCACCCGGCGAGCTCACCTGCGACGACCTGCTGGCTGTACCGCAGCTCCTTGGCCATGTTCTTGCACTCCATCTGGCCCTGCCGTGCTTTCTGCTCGCGTTCCTCGTTGAGGCGCTGGCGGGTGTCATCTAGCAGGCCCAGCGGCCATCGGGTAGAACGGCCGAGGGTGTTATAGTTGCGCTCTATCTGGCGCTTTGTGGCGTCGATCTGGCTGACCAGCTTGTGCGGGCGGGCAAGGGCACCGAGGATCGCCTCAATGGTGGACTGCAGTGCTATAAAGGCCGCATGGAACAGCACATGGGGGCCCAGCGATGGTGGCGACAGGGAGTTGACGTATGTGACGAATGCCGAGACGTGCGAGGTGGGGAGGAAGGGTAGAGTCTCGAGTGTGTGCTGGAACAGGCGTGAGGCGCAAAACAGGTCTAGATTTGATTATTGAGTTGATATCAATCACGTTCAAGAGGGGTCAGCAGTAGCATGGGCGGCCGACCACATGATCCACAGGCCATAATCTTCTGTGCTTGGTTATACTCTGTGTGTGTGCGTGTGTGTACATACCTGCAGCGACAACGCCCGCGACGTGGGTCCGCCTGGCAACGCTCTTGGTCGAGTAGTTGACGCCGCGGACCATCTCGCGGGCATGGTCAACGAACTGCTCGACCTCGCGCACGTCGTCCAGCGGCTCGAACTCCTCCCGCACCTTCTCGGCCCTCGTCTCGGCCTTGAGCTTGCTGCGCTGCTCCATCATGTCGGGCTGCAGGTCCGGCACGAGGAAGAATTCCCAGAGCATCTCATGGGTGGCAAAGGTTGGGTGCGACAGCATGATACGCAGGAACCAGTCCATCCGCAGCTGCAGGTCCTTCAGGGCGGCCCTGCTCGGCTTGGAGGGGATCTGGAACGGCGACCGCTGGCCCCCGATGTAAGGGATCCAAGACGCCGGGTTCTCCATGGCAAGCAGCTTGGCCAGGTGCTCAAAGTCTGCGAGGGAGCGTCGGCATGTGGTTACGGTGTAGCTGTGCTTGTCGGCTGGCGCCCCAGACTTGAGCACAAACCGGATTGTAGCGTCCTCGACGAAGTAAGCCCGCACAACCGCCGTAGTGCGCAGGTCCGGCCCCGGCGGCACCGCGAAGAGGGTTAGGTCGTCGATCTTGTTGCGCACGTCGTCGTCCTTGGCCAGCTCCACCGCCGTCAGACCGCGTAGTTCCTTAGCCGCGATGTCGACGCGGGGGTCGCCGAACAGCGCCCGCACCATCTCGAACCGGCCGTACTTGCTCGCGACCATCAGCGGTGTGAACTTCTTGTCGTTGGTCGCGTTGACGTCCACGTCGCACTTGTGCAGGATGTGCAGCGCCAGATGGGCGTCGTTGACTATATGCAGCAGCGTGTTGCCTTTAGCATCGACGTGATGGTCCAGGTGCAGCGGCTGGCCGTCGCCCTGGCACTCCGTGGCCGCGTCCAGGGCCTCTGAAACCATCCGATGGTATATGGAATGGTCGTACGACCGGCAGAGCGCGAAAAGAGGCGTCTGCCCGTTCTTGTCCCTCTGCCGCCACGGCATAAGCCGTCCGAAGCCGGCAATGAGTAACGGCGCGTGGAAGAGGTAATGCGCCACACTGCGGCCCCAGATGTCCTGGATGGCGAAGTACTCCATCAGCCTGGGCACACCCACGCCGGGCGAGTCGACCAGGAAGTCGAGGATGGCCCTGATCAAGCCCTCGTGGCCCAGCTGGACCGCGGCACTGAGGAGGGTCGTACCCTCGTTATTGCCATCCTCGAGAACGAACAAGGACGGAAAGTACCCCCTGAGCGAGAGGAGATACCGGAGCGCCTCTTCTCGTTCGTTCTGGACAGCCATCATGAGAACAGACTCGCCGAGCGAGTTCTGCGTCTTGGACAGTTTCTCAAGGGAAGTGTCGGCCTCGAAGACGCTCCCCAGCGTCCCTATGCTAGTCGCTCGAGAATGAAACGACATCTCAGACCCACTCGACATGCTCCGCGTATCCATGGTCACCATCTTGACCCTTTTGGCGAGCAGGAGGTGGATGGCTGGCTCCTCATCATCGTCGTCGTCATCGTCATCATCAGCACCAGCAGCTGCTGCAGCTGCAGCACCAAGTCCAGCACCAGCAGCCACCTCACCGTCACCTCCGCCGTCGTCCCGACAGTATCCTTCTTCCTCACTCTGGAATGGGAAGACGTGATTGAGGCTCGAACCGAGGGAAAACCTCTCTGACATGGTGAACGCAGACGAGGACCGGGCCGAGGACGAGCCGTTTGCGAAGCTCCAGCTAATGCTGGATTGTTTTGAGTACCGACGACTTGGGCTTGAACGTGAAGGCGGCAGCGGCGGCGACTCCACCACGTCTTCTACATATAGTCCGTCGGGGCAAGGCTCCATGAATTTCCTCAGCTCCGCGACATCGCCTTCAACTGTGGCATCCCAGAGGGCCTTGTTGCGACGGCTTGCCCTGCGCAGGACTCCCGAGTCCCGGTCAAGATAGGTGAGCACTGCTTCAAACGTGCTGAGCGCATACCCCATCTCTCCGTTCTCGACATCGTCGACGAAGATGAAGTGCCGGATGTACAGCAGCCGCGAGTGGAGCTGCCGCACTTGCGCACGTATGACGACGAACAGAAGCAGCGAGACCAGGGTGTCGGCATTGATGGTGAGGGCGGCCTTCTCTGACGGGGCTGGGGCGTCTGTGTGGACTGAGGAGACAGGATGCGCCTGGCGACGCCCTTGCCCAGCATTCCCAGAACCATGAACAGCGAGGTCGGTCAGCTGTGTCACCGACTTCATCGTCGAGAGCAGCACCTCGATCATCTCCTGGGGGCTCATGGCGCTGCTGAGCTTGCGAAATTCCTCCACGGCTCTTGTGAGCCTCAGCGTGAGCTCCTGCTTTCCACGGGATCCCCCTTCTATAGGAAGTCCGAGCTGCGAGATGTCTATGAAGTCCATTTGGCGTATCTTTGCCTGGAGCTCGAGATCTTCCTGCCGCTTGATGGCGCAGAGCCTCGGGAACAAGGTGTGGTGAACGTTTTCTGTGACATATCGCTCAATGAGCCTCTCCACAACAGGACCGGTCAGGTCCGTCGTTGCACCCAGGAGGGAGAGCTGCTGCCTGTCAACAGCCTGGAACAAATCGATGGCGGCTGTGACGGCTGTTTCGAGCGACGCCCGCATGACGTCCTCATCGTCGTCCGAGGGAAAGTTTTCGGGCTGCCCGGTGGCGCCAAGGCCATCGATGGCCCCACTCCTATTCGCCGAGGTGGCGCTGCCGGATCTTGCCCGCTTCATCGCCGTGGTTATGGGCCCGTCCGGTTCCGGGTCCGGGATATGCGCAGACGATGGCGGAGGGGGTAGCGGCCGCTCAAACACCAGGGTGAACTCACGGAACAGCTTCTCGAGGCCAGATTGCATCTGCCTTGCGATGAGCGGGAAGCTGTTGAGCAGATCGTGAAAACTCTTGATGTCCTTTTTGCGAGGAACTGCAGGCCCATCGGGTGCTCCTGGGGGTGTTGGTGACGATAGTGTGCCTCCCGCCCTAGAGCTTTCTTCGGGGACGATAGCAGGCACAGTCTTGACTTCCTCCCAAGACCCAACCAATGGCTGGGATAGGTAGTAAATGATCCAGGGCTTGGGCTCGAGCGTGTCCGGGTACCATATTGAGTCGCTCAAGAGTGTTGCATGTGCGAGGCTCTTGAAGCCTGTGGGCGATGGGTGAATTAGTCCAGAGTACGTGGGATACAGACGGGACGGACAGGGAGGGGAAGGCAAGGGAAGGGCAGACGGGCCGCCAAAGGATGCGGAGGGGAGGCAATGGCCATGCCCATCCTGTGGACTGAGTATCTAGCTGGTACCTTTGTTGCTGTAGACCGTGTTGTCTTTTATCACGACACTGCGGCCGTTGACAGTGTTGTACTGCTTCGCCTTTCCCCTCATCTCTCGGAGGTTCTGCACTACCTCTCTGCCTCCCGCGCCGGGGGCGGCCTTGACGATGGGAATCCGGAGAACATGGCTTCCCAGGAACTCCTCCGACACAACAAGGTCAGATGCGGAGGCGCCGCTCTCGGCATCGCGGGAGGTGAGGAGGACATCAGTCGCCGGCACCAGAAGTATGTGGTGCGCCGGCGGGCTGCACTGTGAGGCGAGCGAGCTCTTGAAAAAGGCGCTAATGAATGGGTTGAGGGGTTGCATTCATTCGACTTGCCGCTTCAGTTTTGCTTCGATGCCACCAATTGCGACCATCGAGCCGAAACTTCGAATTCTCGACGGCTCGGAGGGTAGAGGTAGCGTCGTGGTGCTGGAGTGCCTAGGTACTGGAGTCGAACGAGCGGGCTAGGGGCTAAGCTCTGCCAGATGTCCGGGAGCAGCTGCAGGCAGGGGGTGTTCGAGATGAGGGTAGGTAGTAGCGGCTGATGGCTATGTCGGCAGGACGAGGCGAATTCATAGAACTGGGGTGATGAGGGTTCGAAGCAACGGAGAAGGTCTGTGGATCCGACGAGACAACAGCTGCATTTCAAGATCGATTATCCTCTATCCCATGAGTGCGACAAAGCTGCACGGAAGTAGCTCTTGCTCAGAAGAGAAAGTGGGTCTGCATAGAATCTAGATGCGCCAATAGTATTATGATGAAGGAACCCCAGTATATATACGTAGTCTCAGTTAGTCTCAGTGGCTTAGACTCCTACTACTTTTCATTAACCCCGCTTTTATCTAGAGAAAGTGTGGCCACAAAAACCTGACTGCTACATAATCTCTTGGCGGCTGCAACTGTTAGTACAGCCCGCTAATTCACGTACAAATCCTTAACATCTATACAATGCATAAAAAGCACCAACTCTCCCCCGAGGGTAACGACAGTAATTTGTAACAATCAGGGTTTATCAATATAAGTTTGGTAACCCTAATCAATAGGTTTGTGTTGGCAAACAAAGAGAAAGAGAGAGAGAGAGAGTTTATTTAGCATCTATAAGTCGAAATCTGCCTGAGATCCCTGCCTTCCAAGGGGCATAAGACGTGCTAGCGACTGCCAAGCAGCTACGTACAAGGAAATAGTGCTTGTGAGCAAAGTAATAAAGAGAAGTACAGAGTAAACCGAGGAATAACTAGCATATCTTACTTGAGGGCAGCTTGCCCCTTTGCGTACATGGTCTTTAAGCTGCATTCCCGCCCCCTATAGGTTGGGGCTAGCGCTCGGCTATTCGTTTTCCCGCTTATTGCGGCTGCTATGGGCATTTGTACTAGGTTAAGCTCCTTAGGTAAGGGCTGGGTGCGCGATGCGTAATGTGGATCATAAGTACAGCATTGTTACGACTACTTGTTACCAACCAACAACAATGATAGAAACAAAGAAGGAAAGGCCCCGGGCCGCGGGTATGGCCGCGGCCCACATACAAGCACGGACACAGAATCACTCTTGAAATACAGTGTCGTCAGGCCTATATTTACAGGGGTTTTTTACTTTGCGCATGCGCTAAGAATTGCTAGTTACTACACTTAAGGTCACTAAAAACTTTCACGGAATAAAGTTTCAGAAGTCCGTATAGGGCTTATTTCCACTAAATTAAGCAATCACAAATGCTCTATACCTTATAGTGCTTTAAGCGCTAAAACTAGTACTGGGAGCGCTATATTTTCAGTGGTGTAAGGCTCTGTAAGAGGAGACAGTTTTTTATTTTTTCTTCCTCTTATATACTCTGCGACACCGTTCTTGGGTTCTGTACTGCGCAGGCCTTTCCGATCCGGAAAAGCCTTTTCCGAAGAATTACTTTTGTATAGGGAAAGCTAAAAATCAACTCACGGCCATACAAAGCATCTCTGAATCTGCACCCAAAATCTAACTTAGAGAAATCCCCAAAATCTCTCCTAAGCCTGTTAAAGCACTCCTAACACTAAATATGAATAAGCCAGCACCTTAAGCTTAAAATAGAAAAGTATTAATAATTATATAAATCAACGTAATAACTTATATAATTAAAGAATAATTATCTAATTTACTATAATTATAATGAGTATATTAAAGTCTTAGCGCTTTAATTACTAATAAAGGTAACTTATTTAGTTCTCGATAAGTCTAAATCATATGCACTTAAGCGTGCTATATAGAGATGAAAAAGAGCTATTTAAAGATATAGAAATTAACCAAATCTAATAAGAATTAGCTGAGTAATTTACTAAAAGGTAAATAAGGTCAGGGGTAAGTAAGGCTTAGCAGGCTTAGCGAGCCTACCCCTGATCTAATTCTTCCTTTTTTAACAAATTCTTAAAAGTTTAGGTTTTTATTCCTTAAATATTTTAACTTTATTAATTAAAGTTAACGAGGTTTTTATAACCTATATAAACTTTAACCTTATATTTAATTCTTAAAAGTTAAGGTTTTTATTCCTTAAATATTTTAATAATTATTAGAAATTCCTTATTATAAATTTATTAATTCAATTTTAATTTATAAAACTTATTTGAAAAGAAAATATATAAATATAATTGCCTTTTCCATGGCTTTATCCGAATTCCGCGCCGATTACGTAATCGGAAGCGTTTATTTTTAACTTTAAACAGTTTTATTAAATTTAATAATTTTAAAATTAACTTATTAAAGATTTATTCCCTTAATTAATCAAATATTTATTATTCTTCTTAACTTTAATCAAAGCTTTAATCTTTCTTCATTAAGTTAATAAATAAAGTAATAATCGCGTTATATCCTTTAATAAACTTCTTATAAAAATTAATAAAGCCGAGGAATACTTTAACGTCTTTAATATTCTTTAATTAAAGTTATTCTCGTACCACTGTAACTTTAAAGTCTTTTATTCATATCTCGCTGAGTAAGATAAAGTCACCTAAGGATAATAAGGTTACCTTGGACGACTTTATCTCGGTGGTAAAGAAGGACCCCAAATAATCGTAAGCGCTTGTCATTATTAAACAAAAACCTCACCGAAATAACTTAAGAAGTAATACCAATAACGCGTAAGAGAACGCTTAATATTACAGGATATAATACCAGCCCCCAAACGGTATATATAGGAAGTAAATAATCGACCCTTATCGGGACGATTAATCACTTACGCTTTTAAAACCCGTACGTTTAAAAGTAAGAGCTGATTTTACGATGTAGGAAAAGAATAAAGGAAAGTTCGGAGATTACTAGTATTTCAATTTAAGAAACTTAGTATATAACTTTCTTTTCTAAGCCGAATACTTCGGAAATAATTATATAAAGTATTACGTAATAAAGGTATAAAACAATTACAATAAGGTAATTTACCGATTGTATATACCCGCGAAAGTGTAAGCTTAATACGAATTGTAACCCCTGGAGAAATTAATTACCACCTTATAAAACTTAAGGACCTTAAGAAAAAGCTAGCGCTTTAAATAATTAACGATCGTTAAAGCCGTAATCGTTAAGCATGTCGTAATACTAGAGCTCTGACGATAGCTCGCGGAAAAAGATAAAAAGAATACTGAGAAGGTAAAAAAATAAAAAAGCCTACTAGAGAAAGGCACCAGTTGGCTGGAAAAGTTAAGGGAATTAAGGCCTTACGAATAATAAATATTAAGTATAAAGAATTAGATTATTTCAGGTTAAACGTTAGAATTTTCGGAAAAACGACATAAGAATGTTTAAAGAAGGAAGTTTAAGGAAATTATATATTACTTAAATAAGTTAACTAATATAAGATTTTATAATGAACGAAGATAAAGTTATATAAGTTATAAACTAGAAAAGGAGAACCTGTTAATTACGGTAAAGGAATTATCGATAAGGAGATTACGCCCTTCTAATTAATTATCGGCGACTATTAAGAGATGATTACCTTAAATATTATGGAGATCAGAGAGTAAGAGGTAATACTTAATATCCCCTAGCTTCGGAAGAATAACTTAAAAATAAACTAGATAATAGGCTAAGTTTAATAAAGTGACTTAATTACGGAGTAGGGTTTAAGACGAGGACGCTCGGGTAAGTTAAAAAGAATTTAAAGAATAAAAAGATTTTAAGATTAAGAGAAAGGAATCGTAATAACCCTTAATTAGGCGCGAATATTAGCCTTAATATTAACATCGGAGGAAGGAACCACGATTAGTTATAAGCGGCCCTGAAAGAAAAACGATCATACTTATACGTTTTTTTCTTTAATAAGCTTTGGGGATTAAAGCTTAATTATTAAATTTATAATAAAGAATTTATAATAATTATTAAAACCTTCAAGGAATAAAAGCTTTAATGCTTAAAAATAAAATAAAAGGTTAAAGTTTATACAGACTATAAAAACCTCGTTACCTTTATTATTAATAAGGATTTAAATAATTAATAAATCTGACAATTAAAATTCCTATTGGAATTCCGCTTTCAGATTATTTACTAAAAGGGATTAAAGAATAAAAGAGTAAACGCTCTTAACAGATAAATAAATTATGAGGAAATAATCCTTAAAGAAATATAAACCCTCCTCGGAATAACTGAGAACAGTAATCTTATCCCCGTATACAAAAACTTAAATATAATATTTAAAAAGTAAAAAGTAATATAAAAGGCAAGATTTATTTTAAAAGAGATTAAATAAGTATACGAGGTACCAGTATATAGTTATTAAAGAGTTAAAAAGATGTAAAGATAACTTTAATAATATTATGGCTTTATAAGAATATAATAATAAGTTTAAAAGGTGATATAAAATTACGAAATTTATATTAAAAGTAAATTACGCCGATATAAACTTAATAAGCTTTTATAACCATTATTATTATTAAAAAGATTATAATAATCTGTTATATCAATTGCAGGGGAAGGTAATACAGAATAAAAATAAGGTAGAAAAGCACATAGTGCGTTCATTAATTTCTGTGTGGCCGTTGCAGAGTTTTCTAGCAAAAGCCCTCGTGCACTGACCAGGGGTCAGTGCGGGCTGTTGCCTGGTGGCTCAGGCCACCAATTCCAACTGCCAGGGGCACCCCCTCTGGCAGCTGCAACAAGTGCCGGGGCACAAAAGAGCTGCTGTCGTCCTCGACAGCCTACCTAGTTAAACTAATGTACAATTCTCCCGCTCTTCAGGGGACCTTACGGGATCGACCTCTCTTCCGCTTAGGGGTATCGACTAGGACTGGCGACGCCTTTAAAGCCTCCATTTTGGCTCGCCGAGCCTTATACTTAGCTACCAGCTCCTTAGCATTATCCAGCTCCTCCAGGTACATCCAACTGTCGTCCTGCGGACCGTATCCCTTCCAGCGTACCTGGTACTGTAATCGCCGATTCTTGCCAAAGTATTAGTGGTCGATAATACGCTCCAGCTCGTACGCAGGCCTATCGTCAGTGGGATCGACAGCGATAGCCTCCTCCTCGTCATACTCTATAGGCCCTGGGGGTGGAAGGCGTCGCTTAAAGAGATTATCATCGCAGTCGTACTTGCTCAGGTACTGGATACTGACGACAGGGTATAAGGGGTCACGTATATACTCAGAGAAGTTAAGCTTATACGTTAAAGAGGATACCTTACGTATTATTATATATAAGCCCTCGTATATAACTATCTCCTTACGATTTTAAGAAGCTTTAAGCTTATATACCTTACTTATAACTAGTTAAACTTTATCTCCTATATTAAATTCCAGGGAGCAATATTAAGAATCGTATCGTTGTTTAACTTCTATTATAATTACATTTAAAGCTAATTATATATCTTATTAAAGGTATATCCACAGGAAACAGATCTCTTTTATACACTTAAGCACCTTATTAAGGTTAAAGAGGCGGGTTACTAGCTTTTAAATCTTAAACCAGTATAAGTATTTATACGGATTAATATTAATTAGGTTCGTATAAGCGTTATTTAGGTTCCATTATAAAGGAAGGATAATATTAACTTATAAAGCCTTAAGGTTAGGATTTTCGAAGGTATAATACCAAATCACTAGCTTAATAATACGGTTCTTACGTTTAGATTACCTATTAGTTTAAGGGTAGTAAGTTGTAATTATCTAAAGCCTAATACTAAAGGTTTTCTAAAATCCTGTCCAGAACTCTGAAGTGAACTTAATATCTTAATCAGAGATAATAGCCTTAAGATAAGCCTAATAAACTATTAATAGTTATTAGGTTAAAGCTTATACTTATTAATAAGTATTATACTTCTCGTAACTTAGGATTAATATAATACGCTTAAAAGACTTATAAATAATAATCGCTAAGGCGTTATAAGCGTTAAAACCTTTTATATATTAAGGCGTACCTGCTAATATTATTGTAAATAAGGCTATAATAAAGTCGATTATAATTACCGTTATAAGCGCCTCCGGGGCTTATATAAGCTATATAACTTTAAAAGGCTATTAATTATTAAATTTAATAGCGCTGTAAATATAATATTTATTAATATATTAATCGACGAGATATCGCTTACGTCGGAAGTGTAAGTGGTCCAGAGTTTATATTATACGGTAGCGGCCGGCGTAATACTTATCGCCGTATGCGTCCCTTAATATATCTACCACCTCCGACGTTAATACCACTAGGCGTTTAATACCTTCGTAGTTACGGTTATATAATAGGCCGTTAACTAAGCGGAAAGCCAGCCCGAGCTTAAAAGCGTTTAACGCGCCCTTACGTTAACCCTTAGCTATTAAGTCGTCGATAATACACTATTATACGAGCTCTTTAACGTAGCCGTCGCGGTATTATTAACTAAGCTTATTAAGTATCTTAACCTCTGTTATAGCTAATATTAGGTCACCGAGGAATAAAGCGTTATTATTATCCCAGAGGGCGTTAAGTATTAGTTCGTTTAGCCGTTATTACGTAATATTATCGTCGCATACCATAGTAAGGCGTAAGAGTATATCAGGTAGGAGGTTAAGGCGGCCTATTAAATAATAGATATTAAAAGGGTAGGCTAATAAGTAGATAAAGATATTAATTAGCCGCTTATTCGACCTATCCGTTAACACTGATTCCAGCGATATTTTATTAACGATACCTTTCGTAACGTTATAATTAGTTAAGACGATGATCTAGTGATTATTAAAATGTAATATGGTTCGTAAACGCTTATATACCCAGATTAAGCAGGTCACTTCCAGCTCCGAAGGACCGTAATTAAAATTAACGGGTATTAAGTAGGGATTAAGGAATATAACGGGCTCGATTACAATAGACGGAATCGTATTACTTAAGTCTTATATAAAATCATCTTTAAGGTGGAAAATTATAATATTAAAGCCTCGTTTAAAGCTACCATCGATTTATAAGAATAGCGGCTTATTGGGATTTATATAATATAACCGCATTTCCTCCGTAATATATTTTTATATAACGTTAAAAGAGGCGACCTTAATAAGAGTTAGACCGAAAGTAATACTTCGAACGTAAGTTTACCGCTTACTTATATTACCGGTGGGTAACCTCCCTACTTTATAACCTTCTGTTAATAAGCCTACCTTACGTTTTAAAAGGGCTTTATTAACTAGGTATAATACGGAATTATATTATGTAAGAGGTTAAAGCTACTAAGGTAGGTTTTTAAAGCCTTAAGCGTACGTAGGAAGGCTAAGTCTTTAAAGCCTTATATACACTTAATAGTTATTAATAACTTAAAAGTATCGATATAAAATTTAAGCAGCTTTATAAAGAGATATTTAACGAATAACTTCGTAACTAATAACGATATATTACGGGACTGGAACAGACTGAACACCTGGTTAACGTAGTAATAGTACTCCTTTAAGGTGTTAGAGAAGATAACAATATCGTTAATAAAGGCCCCGATAAACCGACGGTGGTCTCGTAAAAGCTCGTTTATAAATTGCTAGGTATAGGCCGGGGAGGTCTTAAGGCCTATTAAGGTAATTGTTAACCGCTTAAGTCCTCGGTGACTAATTAAGGTGAAGCGATTCCGGTGCTCCTTATAGACTAGAAACTGGTGGAAGAAAGTTATAGCGTCGACGACCGTAATATATCGCTTACCTTATAGGGATTTAATAACATCCGATTATAAAGGTAACGGGTAAGCGTTAGGTACGGCTACTTTAGTAAGTTATCGTAAATTGATAATAACTCGTCCCTTATCTTAGCCGTATACTCGTCTCTAGATTATAAAGACTAGATGTATAAAGGGAGACGCCTCATATATCTATTCCATAGGTATTTATTCGTATAGTTTATCAAATTTACTATTTAGAAAGGCTTACTTATATTTAAATAAAGGGTAAGCTAGCGAGGCTAACTTAACGCCTTAGTTTTACCAGCTGTTAAATAGGGGCACTTTTATATGATCCTCGGGGTCGACGTCGATCGGGCCGGTATTATTTTAAATAGTATCGAAAGCCTTATAAATTAGCTACAGTCGTCGGGCGGCCCTTATATTTAAAGTATAGATTTAAACTTTATACTTAGTTTTAACGAAGGGTGCCTTATCAAGTGTCTTAAGGCTAAATGTGACGATCAGGGTCTACTAGTATACGGGATACTAGTGGACTCAATCAACGGGTTTGTGTTCGGGTACGAGTACGGCGAGACTTAGGTTGGGTGACGGGGTTCTCTTGATTGACCGGGCTTGGTACAAGGCTTGTTAGGTGAGATAGACTGGGCCGGGATAGACGGGTCACTGGTGAGGTGTTGCTGATCGGTCTCTCGCTTCAGAAAGGAGATGTATTGTCAAGTTGACTACTGAAGAGCTAACTAGCTGTTCTATCTATCTAAGTAGGGAATGTGTGTCCTTTATATATCCGTAGCTCTTCCGTAGTAAGTGGTTGCTATATCTGCTATGTCGCATAGCACTGATATCCGTGATATGTCTGCTATGTCGCATAGCGGACATATCCGTGCCTGCCGGTTGGTCCTGGTCACGTGACCGCTTGGTCCGTGCTTCTTATGGCCGTTTCTTCGGGCCAGGCCTGCGGGGCCAGGCCCGCTAGGCTTCTTTATTCCGTTCTTCCGACTTCGTTGGTTCTGGATGTTTGGTCGTAACATCAGGTCTCCCCTCCCTTGGTTTAAGTCCTCGCAAACCTTTAAGTAGTGAGCGTTCCTGCCTCTTCTATCTAACCTGCCTTTCCTTCTCTTCTCGTCCGTGGGCTTTTTCTCCTGTTTGGTTGCTAATACGATATCGGGCCGTATTCAGAAACTTAAGCCGAGGGTTCGTTCTTCGACGAGTCGCCGTGACGATCTTCTTACCGTTCTTCTGGCTTATCCTTCCATTATACCGTCGTGTTCTTCTTACGAGGCGCGGGGTCTTTCCTCCTATGAGGTGTCGCCGCTCGATTCTTCCCGTTATATCGAGTGCGTTCGTCAAGGTCGCTCGCGTTACGACGTTCTGGGGATCTCAGGTCCGGAGTTACGTCGGATTGGTGAACAGTACGTTAAACTGGATGCTGAAGTGGAGGCGTAAGAGTTGAAGATGCTCGAGGAGCAATAAAAACTCCTTCGTCTCCGAAGATAAAAGAAAGTGTGGTTTGAGAAGATGATACGCGCCGTGCGCCGGGGGATTGATAACGTGGAGGAGTTGGAGAAAGTCGAGAAGGAGGAAGCTGAGCGGGAGGAGCAGCGCCAGCGTAACGACCGTCCTGCTTCTGCTTCGGGGAACGAGCTTCCTTCCGATTTCTTAGCTGACTAGGATGCGGTTTATCCCGAGGTCGCTTTAACTCCGTCGGTCCTTACCGAGTTTAATGAGTGTTTTTCTTTTCTTTAAATTCTGGTTTTATACTAATAAGTGCCTCCGCAGGTATCGTGGAGGGTTCGTCGGGTACCGTAACTAGGGGTTCTTAGTTAATGATCCGGGTATCCTTATACTCCTGGAGGATTTATTAGGCGTTTTCGAGGTTTTCTTCTAGTTCCTAAGTGTTTTCTTCATAACCGTAGTTTTTCCATTTAATTAAGTATTTTATAATTCCGTTGTCGTTTTTCCTACTACTAAGGATTTATTCTACCTCGTACTCCTGTTTTAAGTCTACTTCGATCCTATCGTTTATTTATAATCCTCGTGGTATTAGTTCTAATAGTAAGATGTAGAAAACCGGGTGGATTCGTATTATTAAGGGTAATTTAAGTTAGTAATTAACTAGTAAGATAACTTTATTAATTTTAAATAGGCCGATTTTCTTAAAGTCGAGTTTATCGCTTAGTCGTTTTATTTTAATATTACGTCGGAGGAGATAAACGTTATCCCCCTCTTAGAAGGTTAATCCCTTTAACCTTCTTATATTAGCGTTTTTACTCATTCGTTTCCTGACGAATTGTAAATCTTTCTATAGTTCGCCGTGGAACTGCCGGAGTTTTTCGGCTTTTACGAGCGCTTTAAGCGCGGTCCCTGCCTCTCTTAACTCGTAATACGCTATTAAGGTGTATCCGTAATTAGCGTAGAACGGGGTATACTTCGTACTCTTATATTCGGAGCTGTTATAAGCGAACTGGGTAATTGGTAAAAGTTATACCCAGTTATCTTATTCGTAGTTAATATAATAGCGTAAATACTATTCGAGTGTTTAATTCGTTCTCTTTATCTATCTATCCGTTTATAAGTGAAACGCCGTAAATAACTTATGTTTTATCCCTAGTTATAATATAAGGGACTTCCAGAATCGCGACGTAAAGAGCTTATCTCGGTCGGAGATTACCTCTTCCGGGAGGCCGTAACTTATAACGAGGTGTCGGAGGAACGTATACGCTAGTTCCTCCGTATCACTTACTTCCTTATAAGGGAGGAAAAGGGCGTATTTAATAAGTCGGTCGACGATAATTAAAATGCTATCGTAAACGGTCCTTATTAAAGGTTCTCGGGATCGGGGTAGCTTAACGATAAAGTCGAGTGTAATTAATTACTATAGTCGTTTTAATAGTGGTAGTAGTTAGAAAAGCCTATACGGTTTATACCGGCTTAGCTTACTTTTCGTATAAATCTCGTAATCTTATATTACGTTTTAAACCTGCTATCGTATTCTTATAAAGCCGTGGTATTATTAAAGTCGCTTCTATATCTTTTTAATTCCTTAATAGCCGTATACCGGTGCTTCGTACACTTATCGGATTTCTTCTGGGGTAAGGAGCTTTACTTACTTTCCTTATTATCTAGTAGTTACGTTAAGGTTCTTTTACGCTGGGATAAGGTCTCCGTTATCGTTTTTAAGGAGAGTTTTTATCTCTTTTAATGCTATTTCTTCGTAGTCGGTCCTTCGGTTAAGGGCGTCGGCTCTCCCGTTTTCGGATCCTTTCTTATAAATGATCCTGAAGTGGAATTCGGATAAGAATTCCGACCATTTAATCTGTCTTTTATTCAGATCCTTACTAGTGGTAAAGGTGGCGAGGTTCTTATAATCGGTGTAAACCTTAACCTCGTATCTAATCCCTAAGAGTTAGGGCTTCTATTCTTCGAACGCTTTAATAATTGCTATGAGTTCTTTATTATAGATTTAGTAGTTAAGCTCCGGTCCGTGGAGCTTGCTTAAGAAGAAGGCGTACGGATATAATCGTCCTTCTTCGTCTCTTTATCCGAGCTACGCGCCGATCGCGTAATCGGAGGCGTCTATCTCGACCTCGAATGGTTTCGTTAGGTCTAGTATTTTCAGGACTAGCTCGCTAAGGACTTATTCCTTCAGCTGGTCGAACGCTCGCTAGGCTTCCTGGCTTTAATCGAAGTTCTGGTCTTTCTTCGTCAGGTTAATGAGTGGGGTGGCGATTACGCCGTACCCTTTTATAAACTTCCTGTAAAAGTTTATAAAGCCGAGGAATGCCCTAACGTCCTTAACGTTTTTTAACTGGGGCTATTCTCGTACTGCCGTGATTTTAGAGTCTTTTATTCGTATCTCGCCGGGTGAGATAATGTATCCGAGGAAAGTGACTTTTTAGGCGTGAAAGGTGCTTTTCTCTGGCTCGATAAGAAGCTTTTATAGAAAAAATGCACGATACGGCTATAAGCCACTATTAACGCACGATAGGTGTAGTCGGTTATATTTTTTCAGTGTCGCAGTGGATTAATTGAACTTAAGAGGTTATATCGCCCGCGTGCGCTAACTCTCCTGCGCGAGGTTATAGGTTTAATTCCCCGTTATGTCTCCGAGCGCTAATTGAACCGGGTCTTAATGGCCGAGTAAAGCGCTGTCCTGGTCACATAGCCCGCTTAGGATAGTAGTATCGCACTGCATTACGATAGGCATAGGATATCTAAACATTCCAAAACGTTCCCTAGAATATTATCTGAGAAGGGGTGTAGAAAAAATGCACGATACGGCTATAAGCCACTATTAACGCACGATAGGTGTAGTCGGCTACACTTTTTCAGTGTCGTAGTGGATTAATTGAACTTAAGAGCTTTACTCTTTCCAGTTTTTATAGCACTTAATAGACGTGCTACTAGTGGTCTTCGAGTGTCTTAGAGAAAATGAGGATATCGTCGAGGTAGACTATTACGAACGTGTTTAGGTACTCCCGGAGTACTTAGTTAATTATGGTCTGGAAGGTGGCTGGGGCGTTAGTAAGGCCGAAGGGTATAACGAGGTACTCGAAATATCCTCGCCTTATACGGAACGCTGTTTTCCACTCTTCTCCTGACTTTATCCTAATAAGGTTATATACTCTTTTAAGGTCCAGGGTCGTGAACTATTATACCGCGTAAAGGAGGTCTCGGAGTTCGTTAATTAAGGGTAACGGGTAGTAGTTCTTAATCGTAATATCGTTAAGGCCTCGGTAGTCCACGTAAAGTCTCCAGCGGGGTTTTTCTCGTGTATATCCTTTCTTTAGGACGAAAAGGATTAAGTATCCCGCGGGTGATATAGAAGGTCTGATATATCCTTTCTTAAGGTTTTCCTCGAGATATTAATCGAGGGCCTCCATTTGTACTGGGTTGAGTCCGTATATTTTCTGGAACTTGGGCTGGGTTCCTTCCTTCAGGGGTATTTCGTGGTCGAACGAGCTGTATTCTGGTAATCCGGTTTCGAGTTCTTCCGCGAAGAGTTATCGGTATTACTAATATTCTATCGGTACTCTCTTAAGTCGATCCTCCGTAAATATCGCTTATAGTTCTGATCGGGGCCGCTTATAAATAATCGCGGTTTCTTCCTCCGATGTTAATGCTGGGGCTGGCGCTCGCGTTAGGTAAAGGGAAGTTGCGATTCCTTTCTCTTAAACCTTTAATCCTTTTACTCTTTAAATCCTTTCTAACTTATTTAAAAGTCCTTACTTTAAACTCTGCCTTACGATTAAGTCGTCCCATTAAACTTAACCTGTTATCCAGTTTATCCTTAAGTTATTCTTTCGAAGCTAGGGGATATTAAGTATCACCTCCTACTCTCCGATCTCCGTAATATCTAAGGTAATCGTCTTTAAGTGGTCACCGATAATTAATTAAAGGGGCGTAATCTCCTTATCGATAATTCCCTTACCGTAGTGAACGGGTTCTCCCTCTACGGTTTATAACTTATATAGCTCGCCTTTTTACTACTATAAGATCCTATATAAATTAATCCATTTAGATGACGCGTAATTTCCTTAAACTCCGCTGTTTAAAAGGGCCTGCGTCGGTATATTGAAGATTTTAACGTTTAGCCGGAAGTGGTCTGTATTTTCGTACTTAAGGATACTCGTTATTCGTAGGGCCCTGATTCCCTTAACTCGTTTGGCCATCCGGTGCCCTGCTCCGGCTGGCCTTAGCAGTTTTTTAGCTGCTATATATCTCTCGCGTTTTTTCTCGCGATTGCTTCCCGTGCTCTGGTAGCGTCCGGGATCTTAACTTTTCTGGGCGGGTATCCTCCCTCGTCCAGAGTTCAGGGGTCCTAAGAAGCGGTGACTGGCTTCTTTAAAGGTTGTGACTCGTATTAAGCTTATGCTTTTACTAATATATATAGCCTATATATTACTTTATCGTAATCGTTCCACCGTCCGTACGGTATGTTATAGTAGATTATAAGGTACTGGTTATTCGGGGTGAATACTACTTCGTCTTTTTAAGTGAGTCGGATTCGTAATACCTAATAGGGGAGCTCGCTGGACTAATAAATATACGAGATTAATCCCTATTTTCGTCGTCGTGGGTAGAACTAGTTTTATATTTTAACGACGTAATGTTTACCGCAGTTATTTACGAAGTATTTAGCTTAAAAGATAAGGTTATATAACGTGTGTCGGGGGTCGAGGAATTCGTAGTCTCCGAATTTTCCTCTATGACTTTCCTACGTTATCGGGTCGTTTTTTACTTCCAGGCGTCTTAAGCCTGGGATCGTAATTAACTGGTCGTCCTGGTAAGGGTCGATGACTAGTTTCTCGTATCCTCCGTTTACCTTATAGGCCCGCTAGCCGTAGTAACGGGGCTCTTCTTCCTCGTAAGTGTCGTCCCCGGAGCTGCTCTCCGGTGGTTCTTGTTTTACTGGAACGAGTGCTTAAGACTGTATAGGAGTCTCTTTAACCACTGAGATAGAGTCGTCCGGGACGATCGCGTCGTCCTCTAGATTCTCCTCTTTCTTAATAGGTCGTCGGCGTAGCATAGCGACGGTCCTTCTCTTAGGTGCCTTAAGGTATTAACCTGCTCCGTCCTTAGAGTCTTAATAGATAAGGTAGTTATCGTTATAGCATGCGGTCCACGAGAGGAGTGCGTATTCGTCCGTCGTATCCTTCCTCGTAAGGTTAAATATCCGATACTTTTCGGGTGCGGGGCGCTATTTCTTCGGGCATTCCCGGGCTATATAACCAGGCTGGTTACAATTAAAGCACTTGCCGCTCTTAAGGTCTTTACGGGTCTTTCTATCGTATCGGGTGGCGCCGAGGTTTATAAGGCCGTTATAATATCCGTAAGCCGTGCTTGTTTAAGGGCGTTACCGGGCCTTATTGGTATTAGGTCGATAGGCGTTTTTATTCCAGGGGCGGTCGTTAGCCTTCCCCTTACGCTCTATCTTTCTTTCGTACAATCGGTTATCGATGCGGACGGCTATCTTTACGTATTCGGAGAATACGTCGGGCCTATCTTCCTTAACGAGTTCGTCCTTCACTTCTTCCTTAAGTCCAGCGTAGAACCGGGCTATAAGGGCTTCTTTTCCCCACGGGAGCTTAGTAGAGATTTATCGGAAGCGCGAGGCATATTCCGAGGCGGACCCTTTCTGGATTAGATAGGCGAGGTGGTGCTCGGCCACTCGTTCCTCATCGGGGTCGCCGAAGGCCTCCCGTAGGTTTTCTTCGAAGTTGTCATAGTCGCTGAAGATCTGCCGGGTGTCTTTCTTCCTTTCTACGTGCTCATTGTCGAGGTAGTCACGCAGAGTGGGTTCGAACCAGGCCAGTGCGTTATCCTTAAGGAAGGACGTAACGTACACGACCTTACTGGCGTCGTCGGGAAAGCTGGCTTCGTAGAACTTCAGGTGTGCGCGTGTCTTAGTTAGGAACCCCTGGAGGGTTCCTGGGCTGCCGTCAAACGGATCAGGGTTGGGGAACTTCAGGTTGGTGTTGCCAAGGGGGGGTCGTTGCTGGATTAGCCCCTTAAGGTGGTCGTTCTCCGTCTGGAGGAGTACTATCATGCGATGGAGGTCCTCGGTCGTGGCGGTCGGGCCGGCGGCGGTAGAGCCACGGGCTGCCTGGGGCGGCTGGGCGGTGCGCTGGGTAGACATGGTGAAGGGGACTATAGGGGGGGTACTGTTTAAGTCTCGGGGTACTTATAAACAGGAGTAGTTAAAGTGTAACGATCAGGGTCTACTAGTATACGGGATACTAGTGGACTTAATCAACGGGTTTGTGTTCGGGTACGAGTACGGCGAGACTTAAGTTGGGTGACGGGGTTCTCTTGATTGACCGGGCTTGGTATAAGGCTTATTAGGTGAGATAGACTGGGCCGGGATAGACGGGTCACTAGTGAGGTGTTGCTAATCGGTCTCTCGCTTCAGAAAGGAGATATATTATCAAGTTGACTACTGAAGAGCTAACTAGCTGTTCTATCTATCTAAGTAGGGAATGTGTGTCCTTTATATATCCGTAGCTCTTCCGTAGTAAGTGGTTGCTATATCTGCTATGTCGCATAGTATTGATATCCGTGATATATCTGCTATGTCGTATAGCGGACATATCCGTGCCTGCCGGTTGGTCCTGGTCACGTGACCGCTTGGTCCGTGCTTCTTGTGGCCGTTTCTTCGGGCCAGGCCTGCGGGGCCAGGCCCGCTAGGCTTCTTTGTTCCGTTCTTCCGACTTCGTTGGTTCTGGATGTTTGGTCGTAACACTAAAGCCTTATCGCTCCTTAACTTTAAGGTACTTTAAGAGTTCCAAGCCCTTTATACCAGGGTTTAATTAAGGCTTTAGCATAAGCGTAGCCTTAATAATAACGTTAACCGTAAGGAAGTTACCCGAAGCGGAGATAATATTAAACACCTCGTCCGATAAGGGAGTTGTTGAAAAAGGGAAGAATTAGATCAGGGGTAAGCTCGCCAAGCCTGCCAAGCCTTACTTACCCCTGACCTCATTTACCTTTTAGTAAATTACTCAGCCAATTCTTACTAGATTTAGTTAATTTTTATATCCTTAAATAGCTCTTTTTCATCTCTATATAGCACGCTTAAGTGCACGTGATCTAGACTTACCGAGAACTAGATAAGTTACTTTTGTTAGTAACTAAAGCGCTAAGACTTTAATATACTCATTATAATTATGGTAAATTAGATATTTATTCTTTAATTATATAAGTTATTACGTTGATTTATATAATTATTAATACTTTTTTATTTTAAGCTTAAGGTGCTGGCTTATTTGTATTTAGTGTTAGGAGTGCTTTAATAAGCCTGCGAGAGATTTTAGAGATTTCTCAAAGTCAGATTTTAGGTGCAGATTCGGAGATGCTTTGTATGGCCGTGAGTCGATTTTTAGCTTTCCCTATACAAAAGTAATTCTTCGGAAAAGGCTTTTCCGGACCGGAAAGGCCTGCGCAGTACAGAACCCAAGAACGGTGTCGCAGAGTATGAGAGAGAAAGAAAAATAAAAAACTGTCTCCTCTTATAGAGCCTTCCACCACTGAAAATATAGCGCTCCTAATACCAGTTTTAGCGCTTAAAGCACTATAAGGTATAGAGCATTTGTGATTGCTTGACTTAGTGGAAATAAGCCCTGTACGGACTTCTGAAACTCTATTCCGTGAAAGTTTTTTAGTGACCTTGAGTGTAGTAACTAGCAATTCTTAGCGCATGCGTAAAGTAAAAAACCCCTGTAAATATAGGCCTGACGACCCTGTATTTCAAAAGGAGTGACTGATGACGAGGGGTTAGCGACAGCCTGAAAGGGCTCGGAAGACGGTGTAATTAAAATCACCGTTATAATAGCATCGATTTCCAAGTAGACTTCTAGCGTTAGGTTGAACTCCACCCCTAACGCTGAGACTAAGGCCAGACCAGCAAATAAGTCGGTGGTTATAAGGACCGTGGATATATAACGGTTATTGAGAAGGAGATCCTTAAGGGGGCCCGCTAACTTCCGTAGCTAAATTAGCTACGGAAGTTATAATTAAAGCTCCTAATACCTTACTTATTAAAGTCACGAAGTAAGCGTAGTTTACCTATTCGTAAATCGTAACTAGGCGTATATTCTTAGCGATGCGGATTTCCTTAATAATAAGGTTAAAGATTATCATTAACTAAGGTATACTAGTATCGATTACAGCATTTAATACGGCGGGGTACGTAACGGTTAAGCTGAAAGGTCGACCCTTTAGTAAAAGGATATACTTAATAAGTACGTAAGTGGTGACGCTTGAAAGTAGCTTAATAACGTAAGTGTTAATTACCTTACGGATTATTAGGGTAATAATCTTTATAATCTCGAAGGGAATTATAAACTTCTCACCCGGGAAGTAGATGTTAAAGTCCTCGTAATTAACGTATACTCGACGCGGGTACGCCTAATTATTACTAAGTAAGTAACCGGCTTTTAAGTAATCGATTACTTAAGCTTAAGTAATTTTCTTTACGATATTAATTATATTATTAGCCTTAATACCTTCTGTATAAAGTTGAAGGTTACGTATTTATTAAGCCGCATAATGTTATTAAAAAAGGCTCCTTTAATATCTCCTCCGCTTAACTCCGTAATAATCTCGTAAGGGAACTACTTAAGGAAGTGCTTATTTATTATATAACGATTAATACCTATATCGATATAAATAGTCGCTTCAGGCTGTTTAAGCCAGGGCGAACCTTAACCTTAAGATAAGTATAACCTTTTATTAACCTCGCCTTCTCGCTGCTAGGAGGAGTCTCGATAACGACCTCCTCTTTAATTACCTTTAATAATGCTTAAGGCTCCGTAACGGTATAGATATTATCGACGGGCTTATAATACTCGTCTTTCTTAAGATGGTTAAATAGGGTATTTTAAGAGTTAAACTTAACTTTATAGTGACGGTAAGTACGTCGCTTCTTAAAAGTTATAAAAATGACGTTATTAATAAAAGACCGCTTAAAGCTATATAACGATAACGAGCGGTCGTTTCGCTACTCGAAGCCTCGTTTTAATTAGCGTCGCTAACGATATAAGCGCGGTCGTATAGCCTCTCCCGCTCCTTATTACGATACCGACGGTTTTTATCGTCGTTACGACGACGATCTCCATCTCGATACCGATTACGATCTTTACAGCGGCGATTTCGATTCCGGTCGCGGTTGTTACGATAATAATTACGGTTACGATCGTTATCGCAGTAGCTCTGGTAACCCTTATCGTCACGACGACGATTACGATCTCGGTTGCGGAAACGGTTACCTCGTTCGTTATACTTATTATTACGACTAATTAACTTCCAATCGATAACTAAAGGAGTTATTATAATAAGGAGCTTTAGCTTTTTAATTATAATATTTATCTTATAATAATCCGCCGCGTATTACTTAAGCCTAATATAAGGGTATTTATCTTAGGCGAGAGAGACGAGTATATTTTTATATCCTTTTAAGTGTATTAAATACTCGTTTAATATCTAATGCCTCGATAATAGGCCTAATCTCTCGCGAATGTTTAAGGCGAGCTTACCTTAAACGTAATACGTTATACTGTATTAGTTAATATTAATATTATTAAGTATTTCAATAACGCAGGTATAACGTAATATCTTAATAAAGAAATTAAATAACGCGGACTTATTAGTAATTAAGTCTTTGAAGGAGATTATTAACTTTTAAAATAGCCGTATAACTTTATTAAGATTAAGTCGGAACCGATTCTTAAGCTCGTTTATAGCTACTTAAAGGCTTTATTCTCGTAATTATTATCTCTTAAAGGTTAGGATTTAATAACTCTATTGAATAATAATTACTTTATTTAAAAAAGTTTAAAAAAGTTTAAGTAATTACTTTTCAGTATTAATATAAGTGGTAAGGTCTTTTATAAATATATAAAGGCGGTCCTTAAAGGCGAATATATTTATAAAAATAAGTTTATTATCTTTAAAAATAACTGCTTAATTATTAAGATTGGAATAATACAGGTTAAAGATATTAATATTATCTCGTTTAAGCTTAAATCTATCTCCGTTAATAATCGAGAAACTAATATCGTAAAAGGGCTTACGGTTACGGTGATTAAGAATAAAGGCTTAATCTCCTACTTACTATTATTATTATTTCTAACTTAAATCGTTACTCTTATCGTTTAAACGTTAAATTCTATAAGTTAAATTCATTAAAGTAACTCGTATATTTACTTATTACCTAGTTAATTAATCGATATTTTTCTCTATTTACCCTTTAAAGTTAAGGATTATTCCCATTATTATTATTATATCTTATAAAAGAGATATTATAATCTCCGTACTCTTAACTATTAATTTAATCCTCCTCTTTATCCTTTCTACTTCTCGTTTAAATAAACGATACTTATAATATTATTATTAATCTTCTTTAGCCGAGGTGGTAAAGGCTTACCTAGCTTTACTTTAGCTGTAGTAGATAGAAACTCTTTTAAACGACGGCCTCGGTGAAGGAGATTTACACTTTAACAGCGGTTATTAAGCTGTTTAAAGGGAGTATAATTATTATAAGGGAAACTTTAATCCTCGTCTTTCGATTCGAAAGTGACGGACGCGGCTCTCCGGTCTCGCCGCTTATAACCGGCGTCGTCACTATCGTTTAAGGAATCGGGGGACGATTAATATACCTTTTCTTTACCCCTACGGGTTAAGAGACCCTCTTCAGAGTTATTTAAATTACTCCTAACTATCTAATCTGTATTATAGGAAGTTAAATTATTTATAAATTAATTAGTTTATAACTCCAGATGGGGTTACGTTTATAAATTAATCTTCTCTTCCAAACAGTGGCCACCCAAGTTCACCACTGTTCTTCTGATCTGATCCTATACAGCCGAGCCACTTATCGTCAGGTAGGCTGGGATCCGGTTTATATAGGCGTGGCTACCTAAAGTTCACCACGCTACGGGGGTTTTACAAGCAGAAAACTGGTCTCCGAAGATACCAGGTACTTACAGAGCTGGTTGATTAGTTTTCTGGTGATCTAGCGTAAGATCTAGTTCCTTTACACGGCAAAGAGTTGCTACCACTTGTTATATTAATTGCAGGGGAAGGTAATACAGAACAAAAATTAGGTAGAAAAGCGCATAGTGCGTTCATTAATTTCTGTGCGGCCGTTGCGGAGTTTTCTAGCAAAAGCCCTCGTGCACTGACCAGGGGTTAGTGCGAGCTGTTGCCTAATGGCTCAGGCCACCAATTCTAACTGCTAGGGGCACCCCCTCTGGCAGCCGCAATATAATCCGTAATATTGAATTTTATTATTAAATTATTATAGTTAAACAAGGTTTTAATGAGAATCACTTACGAGAATATTTTAATTATTATTAACTGCTTAATTACATACGCCCTTTTCCTCCCTTATAAGGAAGAAAGTGACCCGGAAAAACTTACTTATATGTTCCTTTAATACCTTATTATAAGTTATAACTAATTAAAGAAAGTAATTATCAATTAAGATAAACTCTTTAAGTTATAAATTTAAACATCTTTAAGAATATAATTAAGGATAAAATATAAATTATTTACAGTCTTTTACCCGTAAATAAACGGATAAACGGAACGAATAAATGAAATATTCTAGTAATATTTACGTTATTATATTAATTACGAATAAGATAATTAAATATAACTTCTCCCAACTGATTCACTCGCTTATAATAGCTCCGAGTACGAAAGTACGAAGAATCCGCTATTTTATAATAATTATAAGCATATTTTAATCATATATTACGAGCTTAAAGAAATTATTATAATATTAAGGGTAATTTTAAAGGTAAAGTGTTATGTCAATTGCAGGGGAAGTAATACAGAATAAAAATAGGTAGAAAAGCGCATGATACGTTCATTGATTTCTATGCGGCCGTTGTGGAGTTCTCTAGTAACAGCCCTTATGCACTGACCAGGGGTCAGTGCGGGCTGTTGCCTGGTGGCTCAGGCCACTAACTCCTATTGCCAGGGGCACCCCCTCTGGCAGCCGTAACAAGTGCCGGGGCATAAAAGAGCTGCTGTCGTCCTCGACAGCTTACCTAGTTAAACTAACGCATAATTCTCCTGCCCTTCAGCGGACCTTGCGGGGTCGACCTCGCTTCCGCTTAGGGGTATCAACCAGGACTGGCGATGCCCTTAAGGTATTAACCTTAGCCCTCCTAGCTTCATATTCAGCTACTAACTCCTTAGTATTATCCAGCTCCTCCAAGTCTATCCAACTGTTATCCTGCGGGCCATATCCCTTCCAGCGTACCTGGTACTATAGCCGTCCATCCTTACCGAGGTATTAATGGCTAACGATGCGTTCTAGTTTGTATATAGGCCTGTGGTCAGTGGGATCGACAGCGATAGCCTCCTCCTCGTTGTATTCTATAGGACCTAGGGGTGGAAGGCATCGCTTAAAGAGATCATCGTCGTAATCGTACTTGTTGAAAAATGGAAGAATTGGATCAAGGGTAGGCTTGCCAAGCTTGCCAAGCCTTACTTACCCCTGACCTTAACAGTGAG